>CM021105.1:239662712-239694209 GCA_007115665.2 Sequoiadendron giganteum | reverse complement strand
AGAAAGATGGGGTAGGATGGAGATACTTAAGAGAGAAAGAGGGAGATAGGGTGGGAAGGAGAGACCTGAGAGAGAGGGAGAGAGAAAAAGTGGGAGAGAGATAGAGGGAGTGAGAGAGAGAGGGAGAGACACAAAGTGGGGGAGAGATAGAGGGAGTGAGAGAAAGAGGGAGTGGGAGAGAGAGGGAGATACATATAGACAGAGAGAGAGAGTGAGAGAGAGGGAGAGGGGGTGGGAGGGAGAAACCTAAGAGAGAGGGAGAGGGAGAGATGGTGGGATGGAGACACCCAAGAGAGAAGGAGAGGGAGACAAAGTGGGAGAGAGGGGGTGGGAAGGAGATACCTAAGAGAGTAGGAGAGAGAGGGAGTGAGAGATAGAGGGATGGGAGAGATACAAGGAGTGAGAGAGAGACCTGAGAGATGGAGAGGTGGTGGGAGGCAGAGGGAGTACCTGGGATAGAGGGATTTGAGAGAGATGGAGGGGGTGGGGGAGATAAATGAGATAAAGGGAGAGAGAGAGAGAGTGGGAGGGGGTGGGAGGGAGATATTTGAGAGAGAGGGAGAGAGATAGAGGGAGTGAGAGAGAGAGAGGATGTGGGAGAGAGATAGAGGGAGTGAGTGAGAGAGACAAAGAGAGGCCTGAAAGAGGGAGAGGGGGTAGAAGGGAGAGACTTGAGAGACAAAGAGGGGGAGAGGAGGGAGAGACTTGAGAGAGAGTGGGAGAGAGATAGAGGGCATGAGAGAGAGAGAGGGACTTGAGAGAGAGGGGGGGAGGTGGTGGGAGGGAGATACTTGAGAGAGATGGAGAGGTAGACATAGACAGATAGAGAGAGTGAGATAGGGAGGGAGTGGAAGAGAGATAGAGGGAGTGGATATGAGAGGGAGAGAGGGTAGGAGGGGGAGACTCAAGACAAAGAGAGAGAGGGAGAGGGGGTAGGGCGAAGATACTTGAGAGAGCGAGAGGGAGAGGGGGTGGGAGGGAGAGACCTGAGAGAGAGGGAGAGAGACAGAGTGGGAGAGAGTGAGAGAGAGGGGGTGAGAGAGAGAGGGAGTGTGTGTGTGAGAGAGAGAGAGGGGGATGAAGATACCTGAGAGAGAGTGAGAGAGAGAGGGAGAGATATAGAGTGAGTGAGAGAGAGGGAATGGGAGAGAGATAGAGGGAGTGAGTGAGTGATAGACCTAAGAGAGGGAGAGGGGGTAGGAGGGAGAGACTTGAGAGAGAGACAAAGAGATAAAGATAACAACCTAAGAGAGGGAGATGGAGTGAGAGATAAAAGGACCAAAGAGGGAGAGATAGAGAGGGAGAGTGAGAAAGGGGGTTGGAGTGAGATAGATTTATTTAGGTATCTATGTGGGAGGGAAAGAGACTTGAGAGAGGGGATTGGATTGAGAGAGTAGTCTAGGTCGCATGGGAGGGAGTGAGACCCGAGAGATAGAGACTTTAGAGGGATAAAGAGTTATCCAGTTATGATAATGAGTTAGAGAAGGTATGAAAGGTAAAACCTTGACTATCCATCTACGATCATAAACTGTGCACTCTAAGAATTATCAAAGTTGTTCACCAAAGAGGGGAAATTCTAGTTCTGTGTAGAGCAGGCCATTTGGTGCTCGCCAAATAACTCATCACATTTGGCACACACCAAATTTGGTGCATGCCAAATGTGATGAGTCATTTGGCTCTCACCAAATTTGGTGCTCACCAAATGGCCTGCTTTAGACGTGTTAATTAACAGGATTTGCCAAATTTTCTCATATTTTCATTTGTGCTCCCCGTCTCATTTGCACGTCTTTCAATGTAAGTTTATAAAAAAACCGTGATAGTGTAAACCTCTCTCTTAGCTATCTAAATATATAATTCTTTTTTCATTTTGATTTAGTTAACATTTTGATCCATGACTTCTATTGTAAATTCCTTCGTTTTTGGTCAAAAACCAACATGTGGGAGGTTTAGGATAGATTTTTACACGTTCATTGAAACGTGAAACAAATTAAATTTTTTGAAACTAGACTCCATTCTACACAAGAGGAAAAAAAAATAAACTTTCAATTAGTTTGCAAAAAAATTGGGGGGAGGCATGCTCAAATTTCAGCTTTTTAGGATGTGTCCACTTTGAAAATTCATAAAATATTATATATTCAATAAAAAAATTATCCGAAAGAAGGAGGATAAACGACATGGTGTTAGCTAATTTCTCACTATTGGGATTTTTGAAATTCTATAAAAAAAGTTAATCAAAAATGGGGGAGCCCTCAGGCGCTATGCTATTTTTTTGATAAAAACAAGACCTTTTTTGGCCCCCCACCTTTTTGAGACTCTTAATCTTCATTAATTTAAAAAAAAAATAGTATCTTAGAAACTAGACTCGGAGCAATTCAACTTTTGTTCTTGCTACATCTTGAAGTTTTGAGTGTAACTATTTTCATTTTCTCGCACAAATCAGATTTTGCTGATTTCAACAAAAAAATGGCATCTTAAGAGCCAAAATTGTGTCACAGATTGGTGCACTTATGCCACTAAGAAGATACAATTCAAAAACATTAAACACAATTCAAATCAATTGAACCTAATTAATGATGCCAATCTCTCAATCCCATTGTGGATTCGAAGAAAACTTGTTGTGTAGTGATGTGGAGTTTTCAAATTTTCCTAATACATTTTGCAAAAGCTTGATTTGAAGGTGATTGATTCACAAATTCTCTCAAAATGCTCTCAAATTGCTCAAAGGTGAGTATTCAATTCAAGAGAGTAAGGGTCCTATAAAGATTGTGAATGAAATGATATGATAAAAGGCTTGGTATTTATAGATTTTAGAAATTTTAATCAATGGTGACGATTAAAAATGATAATCAACGGATGAGAGAAGATTAAGGAGGTAAGTGTGGATCAAGGATTAATCAAGTGGTTGATAGTACATGATATTTCCAACAAGATCCCATAATTCATGGGATTAAGCTGGATATATTTTAAGTTGGAGGGAATAATTTTAATTTGAAAGGGGAATATTCAATGTGGAATATTCTTTCTGCAAGTTGGAGGGTTGGAGAAAAAATCTAGTTAATTAAAAAATTCATGAAAATCATTTAATTGCGCAAGTTAGAGGAATTGGGATCTTTAATTAAAAAAATAGGAATTATTTAATCAAGTAGGATTTATGGTATCTAGTTAAATAATTTGACATTATTTAATCTAAAGGGGAGAAAATGATGAATTTTGATTAATTAATCAAATAACCTTAATTATTTAATTAATAGGGGAATAAAGTGAATTTAACTAAATAATTGGACATTATGTAATTAAATAGATGAATTATGAAAGAAATTATGTTAGTAAGAAAAATCAAGATGTGTGATATACTGAGGACAATTTTAGGTGTGTACATTTTTCCCCTCTTTGAAGCGAGGTACCTATTGCATTGCTTCAAAGAACTAATACTGCTCAAATCAAAATTTATTTTTTTTCTAATTTTTACTGATGTCCCACTATGCCCTAGCAGATGAAGGAATGCTAGGGTGTTTCCCCCTCAAGAGATTAAGAGGAAAAAATAATTTTTGGGTCGAGTTCATGGCATGGTGATGGGAGTAGTTTTTTTGCATAGAGGATGAAGAATAAGTTCTTAAGAAGCTCAGATATTTGATGTAGACGTATTTTAAGATGTATACACACTCATCATCTATGGGTAGACTCATGCATATTTTCATATATAACACACAGAGTTGATAATTGAATAGAAATATTGGTAAAGATAGAGATAGAAGAATAAGATAGAAGAACAAGATAGAAGAACAAGATAGAATAGGATGATGTTGATCAGTCCATACTAATAAACCTATGATTATTTCAAGATTTTATTGGAGAAGTGATGATATGGGATAGATGAATTTTATTTTACTTTTAGATAATTTTTTTAATCTTATCAATCCTTATTTGATGTAGCAAGTAGACATGATGCACCAATGTATGAAGAAATAGGGTGGCTTTGTATCCAATGCATGGAATTTGACTTTGCAAATAGATAGGAGTATCCTTGTTCATACCTAACATATGAAAACCTTGTTTGATCACGTGAGAAAATGAAGACACCAAAGTTATGAAACTAATACACAAAAGGTATTGAGAACTTGATATGTCCTAGTCATTTCATTGATTGATACTACCTCCACACATGCAAAGATTGTATTACAAAAATATTAGACAAGAATAGCATATGAAAGAAATTATCAATGCCCCATTCCTTTATCTCTAAATCATTTTAGACATCATCAAGAGATCATTAGAATGATTCAATAAGATAAATAAAAAGAAAAAGATCAAAATGACAAAAATATCAATGTTATCATATCTGTTGCCAAAGAGTGTTGCTTTTGATGATATCCAAAATGATGTCTATTGTAGGAAAGAACTTTCTGTAAGATATGCATTGGATGAGGGCAAGGTTGATAGTTTTTTGATAGGTTGTTAATATGAGATTAGTTAATATGTTTAATAATTATAAATATTTCGATTTTATTTTTATTTTTGGATAATTGTTGTGCTTGTTGCTATTTGTTCTACTAAAGGTGATGATGAAAATGAGTTTATTGTGTTTGAAAGTTGAGTGAAAGTGATATGGGATGGGTGGTTTTTCTTTTCTCAATATTCCAATATTTTTGACTTTTTTGAAATGCTTTGAGGCTATTCTTTGTATTTCCATATATTTAAATGTTTTTGAGTTTTCAAATTTTACAAGGTGTTATTTTAGGTTTTTGTGTGATATTTTACAACTATTTTAGTTTTTAAATTTTCTAAATGTTTTTGAAATTTACAAAGGTTATACCTAATGGGACTATTGAATTTTTTTTGTGGTTCCTTGCATTACATTTGAAAATCTCTAAGTTTCACTGGTTATCTGTAAGCTAGGATTTCATGTTTCATGCATTAGGGTTCACCCTAGGGCTAAAAACCCTCTTTAAACCCTAACAATGTTAAACCCATAGCTTTTTTCTTATAATCAATCATTAACTTGTTGTTACCCATTCCCAGTTCCTTAAGTCATGACTTAAGTCATTTGCATCGCATGTTAATCTGACCCTTCATCCTAGTCTTACCAGTCGTGACCCATTTGAAATATTTAGATAAGTCTTAAGTTACGCGGGTCATGAAATATTAATGCATTATGTTCAATACTTTAAGCCTTATGTCTAAAATAGATTGATTCTAAGTCTTATGATAACCTAGCGAATGACCCTATCTTAAGTCACAACTTGGAGCACATGCATGAAAAAGGTATTTAAGATGGCTCGGCCTGGTCCCACTTTATGGGTGATCATTGCTAATTGTTCCCCGCTAAACCATATGAATAAATTTTTTATAGAAATTTGAGTTTGGGATAGTTGTAGGATGCAATGTGTCCAACTTTCAAAGTGGACCCTACAAGCTTTCAAAAAGTGCTAGTGGTAGGCCCATAATCTAAAGGTTCTTATGGTGCCATGTGGCACAATTAGGACCATTCCCCACTATCCCATGGGGGTTGTTACAAAGGATATAAAATAAATTTAGGGATGCAGGGGATTGACATGTCATCCTTTTCAATGCTTCCCAAGGTAGTAGAGCCCATGGTGACATTAGAGGAGCTTTTCCACATGGCATAATTTTATTGGCTCAATGTTGTAATCAAAGTAATTTTTTTCAAATATGATTGACTCCATCAGAACCATCTAAATATTCAAATCACCACAAGATCAACAACTCACATTCAAAGTTGAGTTAACGGGTAGCTGTAACTTTCTTCTTTATAAAAGAGATCAGTACTGGTGGATGCGATGTTGTTCAATCAAATTGAAGAACATTTTTGTCATAAAAGAAAAGATTAAAGCATAGTTCTAATCTACAAAAACATTCTAAAGAGATTGATGATTGTTTCCTAAAATGAACAGGCTCTCACAACGACAAGAATTAGGATTTGTGTGTCTGAAGCACCTGTAAATCAATTTTCACCTCATCTTTACTTAATTGTGCACAAAATATTTTTCTCTTGCTAGGTTTAATGTTGAACTTATGTTCTAGGATAGTAGTTTCTTCAAAGCTTTCTTGAATTTGCATTGCTTCCTTTCATTCTATCACACTTTCCCTATTTCTACTCAAAACTTAAATTAAAAGCCTGGGCACACTATAAAAAACCCTAGTTGCACAATTACTACTAAAATGGCACCCCCTAAAGCTCGTACATCTAGTTATACCCCTAAAAGAGGCCTAAATGAAGACCTACTGGCCCAATTACTTAGCTCAACCAATGACAAAAATGTGGGTAAACTAATGTTCCATGACTCGGGGGAAAATAAGGGTATTGTTGACAAGTAATATGGTATTGGAGATATGGAAATAAAGGTTGTGGTTGGGGAATTATTCAAATAGTGGTTTGGAAAACAAAATGCCAATGTGCCAAGTTGCAATGGTTGGAATTTAGACATTGAAAAGTTGGTAGTTCCAAAACTATACTTGGATGTCAACCTGGTTAAAGCCATAGTTGCTGATTATGACCCAAACATTCAAGTGTTGAGATCACATGCTAGAGTTGAGATGGTAAAACTAAACAGGGAAGGGATTATTGGTTTTTTTAGACTCAACCCCAATGCCACTAAGAAAATTAATTTGGAAGCATTGAAAACAGAGTATGAACATAATAGGAGCACAAGAAGAGTGGCAATTTTTCCAAGATTTATGGTAAAAGGTAAGGGTAGAAGTATAGTGAAGCTCACATCTGTCAATAAATAGCCCTTTAGAGTTGATAGTTTTGAGTTCTACTTTTTTGGAACTTACCAAACTCTATGACAGTCATAGGGTTAAACCCTCCTTCTCAACACATGCTTGTAGCCCTTATGTTTATGGCTGAAAATATTCATAAAATGTTGGTAAATGTGGAGTATGATTTTTCTACTTTTCAAATTCAATGCACAAGGCACTAGTGGATATTAAGGAGGGAAAGGGTGGTGTAATATTTTTCAATGGTATTTCTTGCTATGAAACATGTTCTTAGAAAGTGGAATTAATTATTTTGGCCCTGATTTGCCACTTAGATTAAGGGATGAGAATAAAGAACGCCTTCTAGTCTAGATGTGGACTCATTATTTTTGTATGCACTATCAGACTTCAAGTTTTGTATCATTCACAAATTTGTTTGTTGCAAATTTGAAGGGATATTTTGTAAAGAATGTACCCAAAATCACAAAGAATCACATTATTTCCCAAGGCCTAAGGAAAGGAGGCTTGACGTGGGGATATACCACAATTAAGGAGATGTCATCCAATATGCAAATTGTACCATCCTCAGGGTCTATGGAACAAGTGTCACTCCACATGTGTTCCCAAGGTGTGTGCCATTAAGAGTTGGTTTTTTGGAGGTTATGTGGTAGCTAGGAAAAGTTGAAGACATAAAATTGGTAGGTCAAAAGAAGGGAACTCTTTTCCCTCATTATATAGTGTTCTCTTATTTTATTATTATTAAGGATGGGTGAAAAAACATCCTTGAAATGATTATTCCATTGAAAATGAAATGCTATAGATCTAGGAACCATTATCATGAGGGTTACATTGCTGCACTAAAAGTGAGGATAAACAGAGATATTCTAGCATATTTTTAATTATCCAAAATAATTTTTCAAAAATGAATTTGACCTACCAAAAGTTGAGGATAAAAAAATAAAGTGGCTAGATTTACAAAATTGGAAAAAGAAAAGAAACAAAAGGATCCTGAGTTCAAGGGTACATATAGTAATATTGATGATGAAATGTTGACAATAGAGACAATTTTGGAAAACTTTGATAGGATTGTTTGGAAACTCAAGGAGCTGAGGGAGGAACAAGATAAGGGGAAAACCCTTATGATTGAGGAGAAGCCCACTTACAAACTTCCAAAGAGGAAATATGTCTTCACAATAAGACCAAAGGGGACAATTTGGAAAGAAGAAACAAAGCCCACTCCTACTTAGTCAGAGGAGCAAAGAGCCCCATCCTCTATACCAAAAATTCCACCATCACCTCCATAACAAGTAATTGACCTTGATTCACCTCCTAGGGAATCTTCTCCAAAGAGAAGGAAGGTTGAAATAGTAGGGCTAGTTGATTATCCTTTGGATTCAGATGATGAGGTTATTGTAACATGTGATGATATTATGCAAAACATCTCATCACCCCAAATGAAGATTCAAGTGCCATCTCCACAGAACATAATAACTAATTCATTTTTTACTGGTCTTGAAAATCCTCATGACATAAGGGATAAGGCCTACATAGAGTTCATGACAAATTATGCATTTGTCAAAACCTATTTTTAAGGATTTTTTTTGGAGAACCAAGAGAGATGAATTTTAAAGCAGGGTAAAGGAGGAAATGGATAAGTCTCTAGAATTTCTTAGTGATGTTATTGCTACAAGAATAGTTGTAGATATGAAAGCCAACTAGAAAGAGTTGAATCTTGAGGAAGAAAGGATATTGGTGAGAGAAAGTGGATTGCTTTTATTGCCTGAATGGGATATAGAATCAACTATTTCTTTTGACACTTTGAGAAAGAAAGACACAAATTTTTGTCACTGATGAAGAAGATTTTTGTGCATTGCAAGGATATGCATTCAATACATAGTGGGACACACTTGCCAGTTGGGCTTTGGCCCCCAATACAAATATTCCTTAGGTAGCAAAATCAAGAGTAGACTTAAGAGGGGGGTCTCATCATCAAAAGGGTTTCTAACACAACAATAGTAGAGCTGTCCAAATTGGTAGTTAATGTCAAAAATTTCACTAAGGAGACTTTTGAATCATTCGAATAAAAGTGTGATATAGAAAAAAAATGTATAACGATTTATTGATTGAGTATAATAAGGAAAAACAAAGGCTAGCAAAACTAGAGTTAGTGATTGAGATGTTTCGAAGTCAACAACTAGTGCAACTCGTGCAACTAGCTATTCCATATAATTCTTTTCCACCACCTCCTCTAGCTCGGTCACCTCCTCCACCATCTTTGGAGATGGTTGTATATGAAGAGAGACCAATTGTAGAGCTTGTTCCAAGCACATCAACCATAGCTCCTCCTAGAGCAAGAGTAAATAAAAGATATTTGATCAAGTAATTAAGGGCTTATGAAGAGATATTTGAGTTATATGAGGATAATATTGTACTCATTATTTCTAATGTGCTTGAACATTGTATATAAAAAGAAATAAAAGGGGTAAATAACATTCATTCAAATTATTCTTTAATGTTTGATGCAATAAGAATATTTAAAAGGGATAGATCGGTAGTAGTCCCATTGATGTAGTTATGGGTACCCAGGCTTAGTCCATTGGCTAGTATGATTAAGGGGTCTAATCATTAGCTTAATAAACCAACATATATTTCTCTCACCTACAAGTTGTTAAAAGAAATCACTGATTGTTAGGGATTAGTGGATCCATTAGAGAAAATAATTAAGGAATTACTCTAGCAATTTGATGAGAATAATCTTGGCCTATTTCTAAACATTTTGGATAGTATTGGAGCTATGAAAATATATGAGAAATTAAGAGCACAAATGGATGGTTTCATTGCTACACAATATTTCTTGATATGTGAAGGTGGAGATGTAAATATTGACATGTTAAAGAATAACACAGACAAGTTGTCATTCACTATTAAATTATTTGAAGAATTTGACAAGGATGCAAATCGGGTGGTGAAGAAATATGGCTCATACATAACTAAATTGGATGAGTTCATGGCATTCAATTGGCCATCTAAATAATATTATGGTGCCTGAGATAAAATTATAATGATTTACCTAATTTGTAAAGTATCTTTTGGTTGTGTGGATATATTTTTTGTCCCTTATGCACACTATGATTTTGTTTTCACTTGCTAGCTCAGTATTCCTAGGTCCACATCAAGATGAATGAAGAAAAGGAGTGGAAAAGAACCAGATATTTGCACCATATGCTTTTTGGAGGGAAAGTACTGTTACAAGTGAATATTACTGCTTTTGTCCTTAGAATATTCCATCCACGAGCTTACAAATGTAATAATATTTTGAAATGTTTGGTTAAAAGTGCAACCATCTCCTTCAATGTGCATCTTTTGAGGAATGTGGGAATGTTTTGCAATAGCTTGAAAGGTTTTTTTTGTCTCATATGATATATTCCCTCACAAACGATTAGGTCTTTTATTATGTAAATGAATGTCAATTGAAAATATGACGTGTAAATGGCTCAAGGCTTGTTGCTTCCTTTTCTTATAAAATGGAATTCAAGGCCATTAGCATGAGATGCTTGATAAATTTTAGAGATTTTTACAATATAGAATGCAGAGAAATAAAGTCTGTAATATGCCCATTGTTCTATCCATTTGTTTTACTATGTTTTACCCACATGTGAATAGTTTATGATACTAACACTTAGTCAATAAATTTTTTATTTCCTAATCAAATAAAAAATGAAAATTTGATATAAAATCATTTCAACTTTCTCAATGCATTACAAAGAGACATTACTAAATTCCAAGTAACAAACCCATATTACATAATTCCATGATAATATTTTCCATATACAATTTCTCAATAAGAATAGAGATTTCATGATTATATACATGGCTTTCCACAAGCTTTATAAATCAAAGATACAAATGGTCTAGATGTCCATGCTAGCATACATCCTCAAATATTGGCCACCAACTATATGAGGGAGAGCATCACTCAAGTTATTTTTTGCCAACCACAAACTTAGTGTGGTCCAGGAGCTCGCACATCTACCTAACTAGTAAGATGGCCCTACCCTTTGATGAAGAGATTGGTTTGGTAACCTCATAATTCTAGCCTTCTTGAGCATAGTGTGATGTCCTGCAAATCTAGAGCTACCATGCATTGGCTACAACCTATATGTATGAAATTCCTTGCCTAGTTTGCATCCCTGGAACATATTGAACTGACTATGTAAATAGTGGCTACTTACACTACTTTGGCCAAAGAATTCAACACCCAATACTTTGAGTGTAGGTCATATGTTCACCCACCCTTAGCTAGATTTGGAAATTGACCATTTGGACTCTAACAAAAATTTCTATAAGAACATGATGACATGACATATTGACTAACTAGGTTACACAATTTCCCATGGATTATCCAACCCTAAGAATAACCAAGCTAACAACCCATTTTCAAACTGACATTCCTACTAATGTAATTCAACCAACTTTATATCTCATACTTCACAATTTAAGCTACATTAATAAAATCCTAGCTTAGTATAGTTCTTAGTAACAACATAAGCACTAAAAATCCAATATATATGGTATATGCTTATATCCCAATAATGGGGATTCATCAAAACTAGACACTTCAATAATCATTAAAGCTTATCCAAAGTAAGGAAATAAACCAAGTTCATAATAAAAAAATATAACATGCATTAAAACCATTCTTTCCCAAAAAAATACAATCATAAACAAATAACATTAAACATAAAGAATAGAGTGATGGAAATCAACATGCCTAGAAATATATAGCCCAACTTGAAAAGATTGGTTTCCAAGCTCAACCTCATCAAATCCACTTGCTACTCCTTCAAGACTCAGCCTATTACCAATCTCTAGCCTCTCACAAACAAAATCAAAATGATTGCTAATGCACAAACAACTCTTCTTCTCACAAATAAACTCAAAAAATTCAACTTACAGGTTCCCTATTGCAATCTAGGTTGACTACCTTCAGCCATCTCATTCTAAAGACCAAGTCTCATGCTTCCACATGCTATGCATTAGCTTATGGCACAACTTTTAGACTTCTTTTTTGTTCATTCTTTTTAGATTATGGTGTCATGTTTCATATTTATGTGCCCTTTACGCTTAGTGTGGGTTTGATAGGGTCAACAACATGTTTTATTTTATACTCTTTACATATAGTTTGATTCACTTTATTCTATGCATTATTTTAAAGGCTTTAAAACTTAGTCTCATATGTGTTATATGTGCGCAACCTCTAACTTAGCCAATTCATATTTCATGGCAAAGCTTTACTTATACACTAAAATCTATTTTAATATACTAATGAATACTTAACAATATATTGTATATATTATTAATTTATATATTATAATATATATTCATATTCACATGATTTATTAAATATATACTTTGTCAATCCAACATATATATCAACATATATTAAAATAATTATATATATTTATATTTTTATACATATATTAATATGTATGTATATACATTTATATTAATGCAATCATCTACATATATATTAATATATATATTATATAACATTATTTTAATATCCATACTTAAAAACATATATTTCATATTCATCAATTGGTGCATCTATATATAAAATGTGTATATATATGCCTTGTATATCCAATAGATACTCCCATGTGTATGAGGAGGTCTATGTGAGTTTGGCGGAAACTAGAAAGGTTTTTATATTCATTACATGATTTTAGTTGTATTTTTTATTTGATTTATTATAATGGTAAGCCTAGGACCATAAGGCAGGCTATGGGTATGAGTGATCAAAATTTCTAGATAAAGGTGATGGATGAAGAGATGGGTACATTAAAAAGAAATGACATTTGGGATATGGCCCTCTTTCTTGATGGACATAAAATCATTGATTATAAATGGGTGTTCAAGAAATATTTTGGTTTAGATGGTAGTATTGAGAGACGTAAGGCAAGGTTAGTCACAAAGGGTTATTTCCATATTGAGGGAATTGATCATGATGTGATTTTTCTCCTATTGTAATGTTGACATCCAATAAATTTTTTTATCGCTTGTTGTTTTGTATGATTTAGAGATTGAAGCTATGGATGTGAAGATATATTTCCTTCATGGTGATTTGGAGAAATAAATCTATATGTTAGAACTAGAGCATTACATTATGAAATGTATGAAAAATTTGGTTTGAGAATCGAAGAAGTTTTTTGTATGGTTTGAAACTGTCACCTAGGATGTGATACCATAAGTTGGATTCCTTTTTGTTGATTTCGGGGTTTCTAAGATTGAAAGTAGAATATTGTGTTTATTTCATAACTTTTTATGATCACATTTTCATTATTGCATCATATTTTTATGATATGTTCACTAGGAATGATAATTTTTTTATTTATCATTTGAAGTCTCATCTTTTAGCATAGTTTGAAATGAAGCATTTAGGCACAACTGGGTAAATTATAGGTATAGAAATAAAAATAAATAAGGCAAACAATTTTTTTGTGTTAGGCCAAAGTAAGTATGCGAATTCTATGTTGGAGAGATTCAATATGGAAACTTGAAGACTGTTGTGTGTTCCTGTTGTGATGTGGACAAATTTATTAGTTTCAAATTTTCCAAAATCTCCTAGTGAGGTGGAGGATAAAATGGAAGTACCTTATGATATTTTTTTTGTTATTTTAATGTATGGCATGGTCTATACAAGACCAAAAATTCCCAAGCAATGGGAGTCCATAGCTGATTAATGGATAATCCTAGATGATTATATTGGGATGCAATAAAGAAAATATTTTGGTATTTATGAGTTGTACAATTTTTTGAGTATTACTTATGTTATCATGGACATCCTACAAGATATTTGCATTCAATTTGTATTCTTTGATTCATGGATTCATATTGGGTAGGTATAATTAATAGAAAAAGATCTACTAGTTCTTATGCATTTGCTATGTTTGATGGTGCAATCAGTTGGATGAGTAAGCAGAAAGTTGTAGTCACTTTATCCACGAAAAAAATTGAGTACATGAGAGCTAATCATGCTTGTAAATAATCCATTTGGATTTGAATATTGTGTTAAGATGATGGGCTTTATGTAGGGATAATTACTTTTTGTAGTGACAATCAAAGTACTATTTTCCTAGCAATGAATCTAACCTTCCGTGCTAGAACAAAGAATATTAATGTCCACTTCCATTTTTTCCATTACTTGGTGGAATATGGTAAGGCACATATTTAAAATTTTGATACTTTGATGAATTTTGAATATTTCCTAACAAATCCAATGAGTACAAAGAATTTCATATGTATTCAATTTGTATGGATATTTTGGCCCCTAGCAATTGAATACCTAGTTAGATTGGATATTGAAAGGTGTTTGACAAGTGGGATAATGTGCTAAGTTTGGGGTTACTAAGATTAAAATTGGATCAGTGTGTTTATTTCAAAGCTATTGATTATCACATTGTCATTATTGCACTATAAATTGATGATATGTTCATTGGCAATGGTAAATATATGATTTATGCTTTGAACTATTATCTTTTAGCATAGTTTTAAATGAATAATTTAGGTGAAACTTGGTACATTCTAGGTATAGAAATTAGAACAAACAAGGAAAAAAAAAAACTTTTGTTAGGCTAGAGTAAGTATGTGAATTCTATGTTAGAGAGATTCAACATGGAAAATTGTAGTTTGTTGTTTGTTCCTGTTGTGATGGGGATAAAATTATTAATGTTAGATTGCCCAAAATATCCTAAGGAGGTGGAGGATATGATGAGAGTACCTTATGCTAGATTTTTTGGTAGTTTCGTGTATGTCATGGTCTATAAAAGACTAGACATTTCCCAAGTAGTGGAGTCCTTAGTTGGTTCATGGCTAATCCTAGATGACTATATTGGGATGAAATAAATGGACTATTTAGGTATTTACGGGGCACTTATGGGTATTCCTTATGTTATCATGGACAATCTATAAGATCTTTACATTTAGTTTGTATTCTTTGATTCATGGATTCAGATTGGGTAGGTGACATTAACAATAGAAGATCTATTAGTTCTTATGTGTTTACCATATTTGACGGTGCTATCATTTGGATGAGTAAGAAAAAAATTATTGTCGCTTTGTCCATTACAAAAGAAGAGTATAGGAAACTACTTATGCTTCTAAAGAATCAATTCATCTTCGAATATTTTGTTAATATTTTATTCTTGATGCAAGGATGATTACTATTTGTAGTGACAATCAGAGTCCTATTTTCTTAGAAATAAATCTAACCTTTCATGTTATAAAAAAGAATATTGATGTCGAGTTCCATTTTTTCTGTTACATGGTGGAAGATTGTAAGGCATAGATTGAAAAATTTGATACTTTGACAAATACTATAGACTCCTTAACAAAGCTTGTGAGCACAAAGATGTTCAAATGGTGTTCAAGGTCTATGGGTTTTTCGGTGCATAGTAGTTGATTACCTCTAGTTATATTTGATATTGAGAGGTCTTCAAGGTGGGAGAATGTTTATAATTAAGGTGTCTCAATGTTTACAATTTCCTAGTATTAAATTATTAATTTAACTATGCCTATGTTGTAATTTCTTGCTCATTTTTATTTGTCATCTAATATGACTTAGCATGGTGAGTTGTCAACATGTTAGAAAGTGACATGGAATGTGACAAGGATTTTGTGGTCCCCTCAAGGCAATGTATGCATACCACTTTGGGAAGAGATTCCTTGACATGCGTTGACATATTTGAGGGATTACTATGATGATTTTATGATAGATTCTTATCGAAAGGTTATGACATGTAAGAGCTATATTCTATGATGAGTTGGACAAGTGTTGATTATCATATTTACATGCAAAACTGGGTGACCATGTTTGTGTTGAATAAATCAGATACTGAGAGGGGGGGTGAATCAATATATTCTAAAAACTCTTGAACAAAACACCATTAATTCATTTTACCATAGAACAAATAAGAGTAATAACCAAGCATAAATTTCCACAACATAGAAACACCAGATTTTATGTGGAAAACCCAATGAGGTAAAAACCATGGTGAGGATTAGCTCACAATGTATAGTTATATCAAAAACTGGCTTGCTACCAGATACAAAAGCTCACTACTTACAAGGACTTACTATCCAAAATGGAGGCTCACTGCCTACAAAAATGTATAAACAAAAGTAGGCTAACTGCCAAGGTTGAACTGATGAAGTTACACTACAAGTTCATATTTGATTCCTTATATGCTTAGAGTATTCACTCGTAGACTAATCTCCAGTTCACACACTTCACTTATACTCCTTCTTCTTTTCACATTCACATTCCATATACCTCACACCATGCACCACACATCGTAAATTCTTCTTCTTGCATTAGTTAGGTTGGCTTCAAAAAAAATTCAACCGTGTCAAGCAACATCATGTCGATTAGGACCAAAGCTAGGTCTTACAAATAATCCACAATCCATTATAGACTAAATATTAGGTCGACCATAATTAACCTAATACCGAAATGTAATTATAGAAACTGATGCCAGTGCATCATCCAAACAAATGAACATCTGAGAATTCATACATACACGCTTCCAATAGACATAAGATATTTTTCAAGATCTTATATCATATTGATTATCAGATAGAATTACTAGATCAAATACCAGATGGGATAAATTAGATCTACACACCGGTATAGGGTACCAGACCAACATGGTGACATCAATGACAACATAAGACATACTTCCAACAATCTCCCCCTTTGGCAATGATGACAACATGTGAAAAAATTCCAATTCAAAAATTCATATCTCCCCCTTAGATACATATCTCTCCCAAAATTTCATATCTCTCCCCAAAACTCCATATCTCTCCCCCTTTGATATCAATGGCAAAGGGCACCAAAAAAATAATATAAACATGGTGACATCCAAAAAATTTCATTCAAAATTTTAAAACTTCAAAGCTTCCAAGCATCCAATTCCTCAAATCGGAAAGACTATTTTCACCTGAAATACCTTTTTGTACCTTTCTTTGATCACGAGATGCAATTTCTTCCACTCCAGTACTGCAAAATCCATTCTTGTAGAAACAATTTCCAATACAACCAATAGTGTGAAGGAGGACGACTAGTCTGTAGATGAACATTGTTTCTCATAGTCTTCTGCGTCAGAGAGTATTCCAAAAAGATGATCTAACTGGACCTTAACAATCTCCTTAAGGAGTCAGAAAGTCTTCACTACATCATCCCTTTTTCTCTGCACAATGATCATTTCATCTTACAGCTCACCAATTCTCAACCTATGCTTCCCATCTTTGTCCTCAAAGAAGTCAAAGTTCTTCCCAATACTGTTCACCTTAGATTCTATTGCTTCAATCCTACTTTGAAAATTATCAACTATTGTAGGCCACTAGAGGCAATATTTGTAGATATCAGTCATTTCTTTCATGTACTTTTTTGTCTCCAAAATCAATTCAGATAACCTCTACTTTGCTTTAGAACGTCTCTTTTCAACCAAAGTTTCCAAATTACTTCCTTCCGCACCTAGCAACATTCTTTCTTCAATTACTTCAACTAGATTCTCAAGAAATGAATTAGAAATGGTAGAGACATCAATACCTTTGTGAAACAGATACTCAATTAGAGCATCATCAACTTCAAGCCTATCAATAGGAGAGGCCGTACTCCAAAATTCATGAATTTTCTTCATTTTCCCTTTAATCAACATAGACTGAATGCCATCTGGATTAGAGGATTTGGATCTAGGCAGATATTCTTCTTCTTCTTTCTCCTCTTCAAGAATAACAATGATATTTTTGGCTATAGCTTTTCTTTTTTTTTATTTTGGAGGGGAATCACTAGTGACCACTTCTATTTCTTTTATTCCGAAGGAAGAACATTCCTCAAATTGACTTAACCTAGTTTCACTAGAGCTCATTATATTCTGCAACGAAAAGAAAAATTTGTTACACGCACTTGCTTTATCCTCTAAACTTTCCAAATGTTTGCATATCTGTCATGCAATAGGAATGTCGAAATCCCACTCAACATCTTTCTTTCCCGGTAGCGATTTCAGAAAATAAACTACCAAACATGTAAGAAAATATCCAAAATGGAATGGATATCCTTCTCTTAGTGACAATTGTATGTTCTCGATGAGATTCTCAAGAATTAGCTTACACAGATCAAATTGTATGTTCTCTTTTACCATTTTATGCACCAAATATATTGCAATGGCTGAAGTAGAACTTTCTCAATTTCTGAAAAATATTTTATATGAAATTCCATATGCAAAATACCTAACCAAGGAATAAACAATAGTATCTATCAATAGTGCTTGGGGATCTTTGTCAACTCCTGTCATTTCCTCTACTTGTATTTAACAGTCTTTCATCCAGGAATTTCTCCGATGCTGCACAGTCCGATAACTGCTTCGATTGCTTCCTTCGAAATAGGATAGGATTTATCCAATATAATGTTTTCATCTTTGAATTTTCTCAGAAGGAACAAAATATATTCTTTATTAGCAAACCAAGGGAATTCTCCCCATGAATCGAAACCTAGGGTTTGCAAATTTTGAAATTTGCTCAGTTCCAACCCCAATTCTATCTTCTTTATTTTTCAATTATCGAATTCACCCAAATCGACTCATTTTAACTTCAACGAGATATTCCCACTCGATCCTCTGCTAGAAATTTTCATTATAGTTCTTAAGATTCAACAAAAAATTATTTTATTACCTTCCTCTATAGCTGCGAACAAAAAAAATTTGATGCTCAATTTTGAATGTCTTCAAAGATCTCTTGGGAATACACCAATTTTTTGTAGAATCGCTCCAAAATATTTCCAAGTCATTTATACAAACCCTTCGAATGCATTTAATAATCAAAATGATTCGATAAACTTCCTTTATATTCCATCATTTTACCCTAACTCACATTAATTGCAAAAAACTGACAAAAATTTTCTTCCACTCGACTGAGAAACCCTAATTCACTCTGTAAGGGAACATGCTTTCTTCTTTCTTCTAGTTTCTTTTGCAACACTTCTATCATGTCATTCTTCACAACATATCCATGTACCAACACTTGACACACTGTACTTCTGAGGGTTTAATTGATTTTCTACTAAAGCTCCCCCTAAGACCATGCTAGGTCTAGTTCTCAGAGGATTCATCTGCATCGGATGAGAGTACAGATGTATCAACAGTCTCTGATTCTTTTTTATTTTTCCACATATTTCTCATTTCTTGCTTAACTTCTACTTTGTCAACCTTTTTCATTAGTTCATCATCTTTCACTGGAGGAGATTGCTTCCCCTTTTTACTTCTGCATATTTTTAAAATATGTCCTGGTTTCTTGCAATGGTAACACACAATGTTTCTTTGCCATTTTTGATTTCCATTCATCCTTATTCTACATTGATTAGCTTCATGTCCAAATAGGTTATAGGTATAACAATAGCCATCAAAAGATTGATTTATCCTTCCTCTATTGAATCTGTTCATCATCACTCTACTAACCATCCTTATTTGTGATATGCATTCAGTAGATTTATGTCCTATCATCTTGCATGTATAACATTGTCCAGAGAAGGGACAAGAAAATTGATTTAACCTACTCCTACACTTAGTTGCTTTATGTCCAATTTTTTAACATAAAAAACAAACACCATTGAATGATGAGTACCTTTGTGCATTCGGTTTTGTGATAGGTGATCTCCTTACGAAAATTCCTTTCTAATTTCCTTTCTCCCGAGTCTTCTGATTATTTATTGGATTTGAGTTCTGCATTTTTCCATCAGCTTCATTACCTAAGCCACTTTTGTCTTTAGAAGGTTTTTGTTCAGCTATTAATTCATCAAGCTTGGTGGAGCTTGTCTTAAAGTCATCTTCACAGAGTTTTTCTTTCTCAAGTTCTGTTTTCATATTCATCACTTCTTGTTCAAGCCTAGAGAAAATATCAGCCTTACTTTGTATCACTATTTTCAAGCTTTCTTCAACTTTCATTTTCATCTATCTTCAATTTTAGTCTGGTATTCTCATCATTTGCTAGCTTCAATTCTTCACTCACTTCTTTGTATATTTCTTTGAATTTATTTAACCACTCTTTTAGTTTCCAGACACACTCATTTGCTTCATCAATATTCTCCTTCAGATCTTTGTTTTCGATTTTGGCCTTATCAAGATCTTCAAGGGTAGTCTCGAGCTCTTCTTTATCCATTGTTTAATCTGTAGGATCTCCCTCAAGCTGTTAGACAAGTTTCATGAGGAGAAAGTGCTCTGATACCAATTGTTGAATAAACCAGATACTGAGAGGGGGGGTGAATCAGTATCCGCTAAAACTTATTGAACAAAACACCATTAATTCATTTTACCACATAATAGATAAGAGCAATAACCAAGCATAAATTTCCACAACACAAAAACACCAAATTTTACATGGAAAACCTAATGAGGGAAAAACCGTGGTGAGGATTAGCTCACAATATATAGTTATATAAAAAATGGCTCACTTCCAGATACAAAATCTCACTACTTACAAGGACTTACTGTCCAAAATGGAGGCTCATTGCCTCCAAAAATATATAAAAAAAATAGGCTAATCGCTAAGGTTGAACTGATATGCTCAGAGTATTTGTTCACAGATTTATGGGTGGGGATAGTATAATTGTATTGGGGTGGGGAGAATAAAGGGGCACAGTGATACTATCATTATAAGTAATGATCTAAAAATTTTAGACTTGTTTAAGTCTCAAAAATTTAAGTGATCATTTATGGTGAGATTCAATATTATTTGGGCATTCAAATTTTAAGGGATAATGAGAAGAGACAAATCCATTTTAATAAATAAAGGTACATTATAAATACTTAAAAGAAACTCATGATGGGAAATAAAAGGAAACAAGGTATGTGGAAAAACTTCCTAACACTAATCTAATGAGGAGAGATGTATAGTTTGATTTTTTTTATAGTTATAATATGAGATGCATAATATAGAGATTAATAACATAACATCACATTCAATAATAAAATCCCACAATTTTCATAGGATATACATGGGGAAGGCCCTTTCAGGAGAAAAACACCACACTCCAGAACCTACAAAATGTATTAACAAATAAATGGTGATTACAATACACTTGCAATTCATTTTCTTCTAGGATTATCCACTAATGTCAAATTCTAGAAAAAATTTGGTAGCATATAAATTCTTGCAAATGAATCATACAAACTACTCCCACAAGCACCTCTTTTATAGAGAAATACAAGAATAGAGGAACCTTTATCATCAAGCAACAAGGGATGGGTGTCAAAATCCATGTGGCACATGTTTCCAACATATATTTGACTTGTGTGATACTTTTCTAATGGTTCCTTACCCCCATTACATGACTCCATACTTGAGCACCCAAAATAGGTATGATAGATTCCTTACAATATCATATAATACATCATATATGGCAACTCTTGTAACTATAAAATAATTTTTCATAGCTAACTAATAATAGAAGATGATTCTTAAATTCTCTTACAAATTTTCATAGGTAAAACTGTTGGAATTATGTATTAAGTTGTCCTTGATGTCACCATGTTGGTCTGGTACCCTATACCGGTGTGCGAATCTAATTTATCCCATCCGATATTTGATCTGGTAATTCTGGTATTTCTGGTCCACATATTCTCTCTGGAAATTAGTTCGATCTAAGATCTTGAAAAATATCTTATGTCTGTTGGAAGTGTGTATGTATGCATTCTCAGATGTTCATTTGTTTGGGTGATGTGTTGGCATCGGTTTTTATAATTACATTTCAGTATTAGGTTAATTATGGCCGACCTAATATTCAGACTATAATGGATCGTGGATTATTTGTAAGACCTAGCTTTATTCCCAACTGACATGATGTTGCCTGACATGATTGAATTATTTTTGAATTCAACCTAACTAATTCATACGGGTATATATGCAAGTTTCCAAGAAGAAGAATGTGTGATGTGTAGTGTGTGGTGTGAGGTATATGGAATGTGAATGTGAAAAGAAGAAGAAGAAGTTTAAGTGAAGTGTGCGAACTGGAGATTAGTCTGCGAACAAATACTCTAAGGATATAAGGAGCTAAATCTGTTATACACTCATGCCCTTGAAGACTATTTTAGTCCATAAAATATCTTTGGAAGCTTGCATACCAAGTGATTCTTTCCTTCTTGTACATATCCTTTTGGTTGACACAACTCAATTAATTTTTTTTGTATCTAATTGATATACAATAAGATTTAAATCTATTAGAGTTATTAGCAAAACTTTGATGGGTATTATCTAGACTATAGGTGGGAATGTGTCATGATAATCTAAATCTAAAATTTTCTTTTTTTTATTTTACCATCAGTTGACTCAGTGAACTTTGCAGCGGTCTATTGATCCATCTAACTTATAATTTTAATTGAACAACCAGTTACACCAAACTTTTCTCCTTTTAGGTAAAATATTTATGAGTTCCTATGTTTGATTTTTATGACTCATTTGTCTTGCACGCCTCCAATCTATTGCATAATAACTTCCATGTTCTTAGCAAACATTGAGTGGTTCATTAACTTCTAAATAAAATGCATATTATTCTTGTAACTTTTGTGTAGACTTTCTTAGTTTTACCAATCTTTAAAGATTTGGATACTCTTGAATAGGTTCCACATGTTATCTACATATAGGTTGAAGTTTTCTTACTATTCTTTGTGTGAGGGTGAGAAAGGATGTTAGATTCAGATTCAAGGACATGAATGCATTTTGACAAAGAAATCTAATCTATAGCCAAATGCACAAATCTAAAATCTATAAAATCCTACACATACGAGATTGAACTATACTATTGGAAACATGATAAAAGAACCTACTGATTACCAAATGAAAACAAGCGATAATTTTACCATCCCGTAGTGGAGTGTATTCTCTTGATGTTGTATTGCTCTTATCATAGTGAAGCCTCCAAATTTCATGTGCAAAGTGTGGATGAATGCTTGGGTGATTGAAGGAAGGAATGAAGCTCTCTCAAGGATGATCTTGACAACACTTCATTGCTCAATGTATGTTGATTCTCTAATCCTTGTTTGTGAGGAAAGGGTTTGTTATATAGAAGATGAGATTTGAAATGGATGATCAAGATTATTTTGAAGAATATCCAGATCAATTGTTAGAGTGTGTTGAGAGGATTTAGACATGAGATAATTGTACAAAGTTGATTGCACAATTTGTGTGATTGAGAAATAGATTGGCCAGTCAAGGATATGATTGATCAGTTAACAAAATAGATTGATCAATCATGATTTTGATGACTTAGTTAGGAATGTGATGGCTTAGTTAGGAATTGTGATTGATTAGTTAATAGAATAGACTGTTCAGTTAACAACTTGGATTGATTAGTTAACAAATTAGATTTATCAGTTAGCAATCATAATTTTCTCAATCAGAAAGTGGGTGAGGAATATGAATTAATTGATTTAATTAATTAACTCCTTTTTGGAGTTGAATGTGAAAATCAAGTTTGACTTTTGCAAACCAAGTTGCATTAGTTTGATTTGATTTTTGATAATTGATTTGAATATTTTGATTTAATTATTCAAATTTTTGGAGGGAAAGTGTTGTAATTAAATTATTATTTAATAATTTAATCAATTTAGAGGAATAAGGTGATTTAGTGACATAATTAAATAATTGGCGTTATTTAATCAACCAAGACATAATAAAGTGGGATTAGGACTTTGTTAAATAAATGTGATTTATTTAATTGGTCAAAATGATGAAATTTGAATTAATCAAATAATGTTGTTTTATTTAATTAATAGTAGAATTAGGGTTTTTAGGAATTTATTAAATAAATTAAATTTATTTAATTTGTCTGAAATGATGAAAAAGTGAATTAATTAAATAATGTTGTATTATTCAATTAATAGAGGACTTAGGGTTTTTAATGTGGTATGATTCCAAGATGAGCCGAGACATTACGGGATAATTCTGAGATATTTCAGGGTGATTTTGAGATGATTTGAGACATTACAGGATGATTTTGAGCTATTTTGGGGTGATTTTGAAATGAAATGAGACATTATAGGATGATTCTGAGTTACTATGAGATGTTACAGGATAATTCCAAGTCATTTCAAAGTGCTATGTCATGATTCTGAGTCATTCAGAAAAGTAATGGGGTGATCGAAGATGATGCTCCATGTTATTTGATGTTGTTAGAGGTTGTTTTGATGTTGTTTGATACTATTCGATGTTATTCGATCTTGTTCGCCGTTGTTCAATGTTGTTCAATGTTGTTCAATTTTGTTTGATGTTGTTCGATGTTGTTCAATGTTGTTCGACGCTGTTTGATGTTGCTCAATTTTGTTTAATGTTGTTTGATGTTGTTTGATGCTATTCAAGGTGTGTGATAGGTGTCAAGTCAATTTTACATGTCTACATTTCGCCCCTCTTTGATACAAAGTATTGGTTGCTTTATTTTAAAGATTCTATTTTTAAGATCAAGTTTTTGAAAAAAAATTATGCCCCACTATGCCCTAGTGATCAGTGGAAATGATGGTAGGACTCCATGTTGCCCCCTCAAGAGGTTGACTAAAAGTTTCAAGCTTTGAGGTCAGGCTCTTGACACTATTGTATTATTCTTTCGATGTTTTTAGATGAAATTTTATATCAATATGTAGATCGTTTCTCCTTTAGAGCTTCTAATTTGAAAGTAGGAAGATTCACCAAGTGTAATTAGAGTTTCCTAGATGAAATTAGGGTTTCCTTTAGGTGTTATATAGGCAATTTTGTCTTTAAATTTCTTTATTTGTTCTTTGTTCCTCTTGCTAATTCTTGTCTCTAGATTCCACATTTGGTCAATTGTTGAGGGAGAATGTCGAGGTTCGAGGCTACCCCACATCATTTTGAGCTCCTTCAGGAGTTTAGATAGCCTTCAAGTATCGGTGGTCTGGTATGTACCTTCTCGCCCTTTTCTTTCATCATGTTTTCATTCTTGTTTTACGTGTGCAAAGTTCTATCAGACAATAGCGCTGGTTTTCAGATTCTTGCACAGTTGTCTTGGTTTTGGCACATTTGTCAAGTGAAATTTGTGCATTTTTCTGAAAACTACAGAGTTGTCCAAGATTGCCACTTTTGTTTTGAGCAGTTATTCTGAAACTACACGGTTGTCCTAAAACTGTGCCCTTGTCAGGAAACTGCACTCATGTTTTTGTGCAATTGTCCTAAAACTGCACTTTTGTCCTAGTTGTGCTTTTATCTAGCTTCTATTGATCATTTGTCCCATAACCTAGCAATTGACTCTTCGTTTGTCATTTTCCTTTTAGCTTTGTTCTAAACCCTAGCATGTGTCTATTTACCATCATAAATGTTGTTTTTCATCATGCTTGTGTTCTAAAACCCTAGCTTGTGTCTGTTTACTATCATAAACATTGTTTGTCACCTAGCTTGTGTCATTCTGTGTTGCTTTGCATGTTTAGAGTGAAACCCTAACATCTTGGTTTATATCATTTGTAGGAAAATCTTTGACCTCTTATGACGAGAGAGAGACTTCCTCGTCACTTGTTTGATCTGATTGCCCAGTTCAATGCATTGGAGCGAGACTTTCTTGATGCAGTGGGATTGCATTATATTTATTATATGCCTTCGATCATGACCCATATGACGATGTTGACTACTCTCGTGGAGAGGTGGCACTCTGAGACATCCTCTTTTCATTCGCCTACAGGGGAGGCAACTATTACTCTAGAGGATGTGTGGAGGGTCATTCATCTTCCTATTCATGGTGAGCTTGTTATGTATCATATTTGATGAGGTGCCCATGCTATGTAGTGTTTGTTAGGTGTGGTACATGTGGATGTTCGTGATGCAGAGATTGATTTATCTAAATTTTTAGATAGCGCAAACACTATTGTTCTTGTCCTTTGCGGCCTGGTATTGAGATTAGTTTCTCCTAATAGATGAGGTAGACAGTTTGTAGTGGGCTAGGGTACATGTATTAAGATTATGCTAGAGCATGGGATGAGATATGCTTGCAGTGCTTGTTTTTTTCCCATCTTTATCGAGATATGCACGAGGTGGTGTATTGGGGTGGGAGGTCATTGTCTGCAGTATCACTTTTTCATGTTTGGGTGTGGGAGCATATTGAAGTGACTCATCGAGAGAGGATTCAGGATTGTTCTCTAGATGATCCATACTGTTATCGTTATGGGGACTTTATGCACTACACTTTTCCCGAGGGTCTACATTATTGGTGTCGTGTGTTTGAGCTGCAAGGTTTGGCCAGAGGATGTGGATCAACTTGTGTACTGTCAATAAACTCATTAGTTGCTTGGTCATTCATCATCTATGATAGAGCATTATCTACCAGATTGAGTTTGTCGCTAGTTTGGTGAGAGATAGGGGTGGATTCCTGATGCGTATAAGGCTTTGTTTGGTTAAAAAAATTGGGAGGTCTGTGGATGTGGTATCCAGGTTGATGCAGATATTGTTATTGTTAAGTTTGCAGCACTTGCCCTAGTTGGTTGGGGTTTGTCATTTGGAGCTTGGCAAATCTAGGTACTACTTGCGATTATGAGGAGTGGTGGGCATGACACAAGCCTTTGAGGCTTACTAATCCTAGAGGTGATCCTATTTTGGATAAAGAAGGCATCATAGGTCATCGTGGGGAGAAAGAGAATGCTGAGGTTCTTGCAGAGCAGTTGGATCGAGCTCGATGTGATGAGCAGGTGCCTCCTGTGCAAGGTCAGAGACAAGTTCCAGATCATCCTCCACCGGCTAGGGATGTTGATTTGTTGTTAGCTCATATGACTTTGGAAAGAGATGCAGAGATTGCATGGCAATAGGCTACGGAGGCTTTGGTAGGCACTCTAAGGGTTGAGGGAGATAGTGTGATTGGTAGACTACATGCGATAGAGGCTCAGGTAGTTTTACTTACATCAAAGAGAGATTCTCTTCAGGCAGATTGAGAGAGTGATACTGGTAGATGACATGCTGCAGAGGCTCAAGTACTGCTACTGATAGTAGAGAGAGATACTCTCTGGATAGAGCATGATGGTATGTGAGCTAAGTGAGATAGGTATCTACATGCATCTACCTATTATCAAACTTTATATGATGCTACTGTTCCCAAGGCCTCTTGGCGTCCATGATTTGAGGAGCTTAGTTCTATGAGCAATGATGATGGTGGCACTGGTGCTGGTGTTGGTGATCATTCTATGAGACAACCAGATCATTTTGGTTTTCAGTAGTGTTTTGTCCATTTTGCTAGGGTTTTACTATTTTGGTACCTGATCTTCATGCTGCTTCATGGTGTAGAGGCATTTTATAGAAATGTGTGTTATATATATTCATTGGTCTATTTGAGACCTCATATATATGTTATGATTTTGTATTTTCCTATCACACTTATGTCACTACAAATGTATTTATGACATATTCCCTTTTTGACGATGATATATATGAGATATACCTTCTTCGATTCAGCCTCATTTTATGTTTATGTGATGCTGAAATATGATGATGTGCCTTTATATATGTTTTTGTGCTTTTTCAATGTATGAATTTGATGTGGATGAAGGAATCCTACTTTGTCTCATTTATGATATGATGTTTGTTTGATAGATGAATGCGCCATACATGATACATGATGTTTTTAGTTGGTTTATTATCATCATGATATGTATTGATAACATTTACGGATGTAGAATGGATATGGTATTGATGATGTTCTATACAAGATGAATTTTAATTAGAAGAAATATGATGATAGATAGAAAAATGATGTTAATTAGAAGAAATATGATGATGTTTGTTATTTAGTAGAAATATGATGATGTTTGTTAGTAGAAATATGATGATGGATAGAATTGATGATGTTAATTAGAAGAAATATGATAATTGATGGTGATGGATGAATTTCTTTTGCTTCACTTTAGAGACTTCATTGTTTCAACAATCCTATTTGATGTAGAAAACATATACGATGCACCAAGCTATGAATTACCTAGATGACTTTGTATCTATTGTGTGGACTTTGACTCTACAAAAAAGAGTATCTTTATTCATACCAGACATTCCAAAACTTTGTTTAAAGTATAGAGGGTTCCATGAAAATGTTTCAGACTTCATTTGTTTGAAATGATGAAAAAGTGAATTTATTAAATAATGTTGTATTATTCAATTAATAGAGGACTTAGATTTTTTGATGTCGTTTTGATGTGGTGCGATTTGGTGCGATGTGGGAACATTACGATATTATTCTAAGATGAGATGAGACATTATAGGATAATTCTGAGATGTTCTGGGGTGATTTCGAGATGATTTGAGATGATCTGAGACAATATAGGATGATTTTGAGTTGTTTCGAGGTGATTCTGAGATGATTCGAGACATTACGGGATGAGTCTAAGTTATTATGAGATGTTATAGAACAATTCCGAGTCATCTTGAGGTGTTATGAGATGATTCTAAGTCATTTTGAGATGTAGCAAGCTGATTGGAGATGATGTTCCATATTATTTGATGTTGTTTGAGGTCGTTTTGATGTTGTTTGATACAGTTTGATGTTGTTCGATACTGTTCGACGTTGTTCGACACTGTTCGACGTTGTTCGACGCTGTTCGACGTTGTTCGACGCTGTTCGACGTTGTTCGATGTTGCTTGATGTTGTTCGATGTTATTTGATTTTGTTCGATGTTGTTCAATGTTGTTCAACGTTGTTCGATGTTGTTCGATGTTGTTCAATGTTGTTCAACGTTGTTCGATGTTGTTCGATGTTGTTCAATGTTGTTCGATGTTGTTTGACAAGTGTTAGGTCAATTTTACATGTCTACAGTCTTATTACATTATAATCCTCATGCTCAAGTTCTTTAGGTGTGCAATCAAATTTTTTAATTCTGGTAGCCTTCACATTCTCCATTACTATTGATTTACACAAAATTAAATCTTCATAAAAAAAGACATCTCTCCTTACTAGAATATCACATCTTATGGCCCGATCATAAATTTCATATGCTTTTGAATATAGGACAAAACTAATTTCTTGTTCTTGTTATCTAGCTTCTTTCTTTCTCCATTTGATGTATACGTAACTGCTAAAAGACCAAAAAATCTCAAACCCTTAACATTTTTCTTGCTTTCATAACATGATCTATTAGGTTTTTTCTTATGGAATGTAGTAGTTGATATATATTATACATATGTAGTTGTAAAAATTGCTTCAACCCCGAAAAAATAGATAAACCACTACTTTGAATGATGCATCTCTTATTATCAACTAGAGTCATATTGCTTCCTTCTACAAAACCTTTCTATTATGATGAATAGGGAATGATGTATTTAATTTGATGAGAAAAACGCTTTTAAAAATTTATAGAAATTATGTTTTTATATTTTAAAACTCTTTAATGACATGTGAGAAGAAAAACACTCCTAAGATTTAGTTTGCATTGGAACTAGTAAAATTTACATAATTTTGTAAAAAAAATTACTAAATCTTAAATCCTTATAATCCTCCTATCGTTCATCAAAAACCCTTGTTAATGTTCTCATTGAATCATCTTGTCATTGCATCCATGTTATATCCCCATACTTCACCTAAAAAATCCATAAGAATTCATTACCGCACTCCCGCAGGGGTGCTTGTTTAGTTCTAGAGGCCATTGGCGGGCTTGCGGGGTAAAGGAAGCAGTATAAGCCTTCATCGCAGTACCACAATGATTAACAAGGGTATATGTGGGATGGTGGGTAAGTATTCCACCTAACCACTAAAGTAACCTACAACCCTGCAATGAGTAAACCATTATATAAAAGTGATGTGCAGTCCCACAACAAGCAAGCACTAACGTTAATAACGCATGCAGTATAGCGGGATGGTTAGTATGTAAAGGTCATGTGATCCCACTACCTCACAACGGTCTTAAAGGGTCATGGCGGAACTATGGTACAGGCTGGCAAGACATTTATGTCAAATGTGGTAGTAATTACATAACTTATCTCGGACCGTTCCATCTTCCGAGATCAAGGGTATATATTAAACTCAAAATAAAGATAGATTATGAAATATTTTACACTAGTTGACATTAATGGCGAAGTGCAAATATACTTAGAATTTGATGCCATTTTTTCAATCATTCGTAAAAGCTCAGCATGCCAGAGATGAAGGAAGTCGAGGAGGAAGACTCTGCAACTACTATTTCATTGGATAAGTGCACAAGTGCCCTTCATATCAAGTGTATAAGTGTTTGATTCACTGAATTCTGTGAATAGAAGTTTTCAAGTAAAATTAAAATTTACACCATGCCACCCAAAAAGAGTGAGCCTGTAAGTAAGAAACAGGAACTCGCAGCCCCCCAAACAAAGAAGAGACCCCTACAACAATCAATACTAAATGTGTTGCCTAAGTCGGTGGATAAAATATACAAAAAAATGTTCAGAGACAAAGCTCACGATTGAGAGATACAGCTATTCTCATGTCAGGCTGGGACCTATTTTGATAAGAGAGTTGATAAGAGAAAAAAAGGAGAATTTTGATATACACTGTAAAATATTTTGAGTCAGATCAATGGAAATGAAGTTATATTTGGTGGCGAAATTCTAGTTTCAGTTGTTTGTTAAAGTTATTGTATATAATTATGTTGCTGTCTTTAGTTTGGTTTTTTTTTGTTGTTCAAGTCAAGTGTATCAAGCATATATTTGGTTTGTTAAAGAACATTCATGTTTTGTGTGGTTCATTTAATTAGTTTTTTCAAGTAAGAATTAAATCATTTTAAATAAATCACAGTAACCTGGGAAGTCATTTGGATCAATAAGAAGAGTCTTATAATTACTTCATTGCATGTCTATGCAAGTCATAAACATCTAAGTTCCAAATAAATAAGATTACAACCAGAAGGAGGACACATATAAGTACATATTTTGACTCCATTGACCAACAAGAAGAAGGCATTGATCATCTCCATTCTAAAGAAATATTTCATAAAGTTTCATTTATACATTCTAGTTTTCTATTGTAGGAGTAGGAGTAGCAGTTAGCTCTATATTTTTACTATCTATTTCGAACCCTTATACCATTATGAAATAGATTGAGAGAATATGATTTAATTGAAAAACTGTTCACATGAGAATGATTTAATTGAAAAAATTGTGTATCACACAAGCTCTCCAAATTAGTGTAAGGATTTAATCTACTTGATCACCACCAACCAGTCCTAGAGAACCAACAATCATTGGTGATAAAGGTACACCCACCTAGGCATAGCAGAGCTTGGAGAGCAAGGAATTCCAACCATCCTAGTTGATTTTGTTCGTTGACCATATCACTTGTTGAGCCTGATCATAAAGCTTGACATACTTTTAGGGTTTAACAATTTGCAGATTTGGGAACCAACAGGTTGTAAATATAACATTTTCATTACATTATTTAAGCTTGTATGATATTAAATTGTAATGATGAAATTATCATATTTAGTTTGAGCTCATTTTGATGGGAATTATCTTAATACATTATTTTTAATGTTTTAGGGTTTGATGATTTGTCAATATTAAAATTTTATTTTATCAGTAAAAAATTAAAAATGCCTATGCCAAATTTTCTTTATAAATCCACTTATTGACTCTTGTTCATTTTAGTTTGGTTGGGAGAATTTTAAATTTGGATCTAGACTTAGTAGAAAATACACTTACAAATTGAAATATAAAAAGTAACATTTTTTCTATTTTTCTTTATACTTGGATGCTCTTCTATATAAAGGCTAAATATAATCACCAAGAAAA
>CM021105.1:239525613-239662612 GCA_007115665.2 Sequoiadendron giganteum | reverse complement strand
GCCAGTAAGAATATTTAAAAGGTGCTTCGCGTAAGCAGTTAGTGAATATGCTGGCTCTTTATGACGAGGACTATATTGGCTGGTCGACGCTGCCTGCCATGCTATATTTTTACGTTTACCCATTCAATGTTAATATTATTTTATTTTAAAAGATAATATCATAAATAATATATCTGTAAGCAAAATTCAATAACATTCTTTATGGTATATACAAAAGCTCAACTTTCATGGCATATAGCATTCCCAAATCTTTTATTGTATATTACCGCTGATCTGATAAATAGGATCCATCAAATGATATCAGGTACAAAGTCAAATGTCTTATATAAGACTTTTCATATGCTAAGATTTAAAAATGAAGTACTTAAAAAGTATTCATTCCATAAAGCATATTGGAACAGGTAAACCGTAATTAATATAAAACAATTAAGTAGACTAATTAAAAAACAACAAATGCAAGTCTCCTAGTGTTTCGTATTGATATATGATGATTGAGACAGTTAAAATGAGAAACTTTTCTAATTGCTCCCTGATTTTCTAATCTCTACAGATAATTTACATGATTTTAAGTTATTTTAAATTGTACATGGAAAAAACATTAAAATAATCGAAATTTTAAAAATTTATGTTTACAGTTATAAATATTTATTATAATTTGTGTTTAAAAATAAATTTATAGTATACAATTTATATTTATAAATATTTATAATAATTTATGTTTAAAAATAGATTTATAGTATACAATTCATCTTTATATTTATAAATATTTAATGAGATTTGTTAAAATGATTCAAAAGTTGAGATCAAATTGATAGTGTTGATTGATTATTCTGTTAATTGATAATTTACCATTTATCACATTATTTTACCATAGCATTAATTAATCATCATTAATTGATCGTTTATTTATGACATTTACCATTTATTGCATTATTAATAAATTATCATCAATTATTATTTATTAATAATTTCTATTTATCAATTTCATTAAATAAGAGGTAATTATCCATTTTCAAATAAATTTTTCATTTCATCTCATCAGTTAACTCCCTCTAGAAATTAGAAACTTTTTCTTTACCATCAGTCAACTTTATCTTCGAACAAAAAATCCATTATCCCATTTATTTATTTGTTAAATTAAATATGTTATTATTATCATCCATAAATTTGAAATATCAAGTTTCTAACTTATCTTGAATTGACCCCATGTCCAATTTAGTTAACTTAGGTCACTTATTTTATCCTCATTTTGTATTTATGCTTTCTTAAAAAATCTATAAATCGCCCCATTCTCTCATCATTTTCAATAATTCAAGTCTTAATGTAAATGAATTGTGTTGAATTTTTTTTTTTTTTTTGGTAAAGGCATATAGCCTATCTATTATATTATAATAAATTTAATAAATACAAGTAAAATTCAAAATGATCGTGATAACCAACAAATTTTGTTGGTGATTACAATGACAATGCAAATATTTATTGCACCAACTTATGAAGCCACCAAAAATACACTACACCAGCCACACTCATGCTTGTTGTCTATGCCACAACATAAGAAGCAAGTCTGAACAACAATGGCCAAGTTTTCTTCAAACCTATCAGGGTTTGGCCATTGGCCTTACCCAACACCTTTAACCATCCTTGACACCATCTCAAACCAATACTCTACCCACCAAAAAAATTAGCCAATGTGAAGCACCCACTTTGCACTGAGTTGTTGGATGTTAGGGATCACCCTAACACCTTACCATCCACATGATGTAAGCCATCCTCATGAAATACAAAGCCCAAATTATACTTTCACAAGACTAAACATCTTTAGCCCTTTTTTTCATCGGCCTTCAAAGAATGAACGTATCGCTTCCTTCCCTTCATATTAAAGCATAAACCTTAGCACCGACCCGCCATGCCTAAAGCCAACCTTTCTTCTGAAAAATTTAACCATAGAGCAAAAAATTTGCACTAAGCTATCAGAGGTCATAGTTCGACCTTACACCTTACTAGAAGCTTGTCTTACAACATGAAAAAATCCATCCTTGTGATCTATGAAGCCTGAGATTTTGTTACACAAAACTAAACATCTTTAACCCTTTTGGGTGTCGATCTCTGAAGATCTAGCTTATCGCCTCCTTCCCTTGGTGTTAAGGCATAACCCATCCTGTTGAACTGTGATGTTCGAAGATATCCTTACCTCCATTTTTGTTTTCAAATAGAACCTCAAAGAGGTTAAGGGGTAAAGCCCATTTCTATACCTCGAGTCGTCAGAGTAGGAATAGGTAGAATATTACTGACCCTTACCTTTTCCACTACGAAGTGGAGTCAAACCTATGACCTTGATGGGTGCAAACCTCAAGCCCAAGCTAACTCCACTACAATTGGTGGCATTAAAAATATAACCTCAAGGAGGTTAAGGGGTAAAGCCCATTCTTATACCCCGGGTTAGTAGAGCAATAACATGTAGAATATTACTGACCCTTTCCTTTTCCACTACAAAGCATAGTCAAACTTGTGACCTCAAGGGATGCAAACCCCAAGCCCCAACCAACTCTTCTACAAGTGGTGGATTTAAAAATCTAACCTCAAGGAGGTTAGGGGTAAAGCACATTCCTATACCCCAAGTCAATGGAGCAAGAACAGGTAGAATATTACTGGCCCTTTCCTTTTCCACTACGAAGCAGAGTTGAACCTATGACCTTGAGGGATGCAAACCCCAAGCCCCAACCAAATCCATTACAAGTGGTGGTTGTGTTGAAATAAATTATTAGTCAAAAAAAATTTTAGTCTTTATGCAAATTCACTTTCTCAAAATCAACTATCAACCAAATAAATGTTATGATACTAAGTCACATCCACATTCCTAACCAACAAATTGACAAAATTAAAACTCTTTTAAACTTGCACACTCTATCAATCTTACAAATTTTTTACCTTCCATTTGATAGCAAATCTTAGATACGATTTAACGTTATCTATCATTTTATTCTCTCTTACGATGACCACATCTTATTATATTGAACTAAGGAAAATACATTTTCTATATGTTTTAATTTTACTTTGTTCTCTCATAAATAATATACATTGTGGCGCATTCATCAAATTTTAGCAATGCATGCATTATTATCCATCCCATTCACAAATGTGTTTAAGTGTTTACTTGGTTATTACTCTATAAGTTCATATACTAATCTCTTTTTCGTTTAATATTGTATGGTATCATGTTATGTATATAGAGGGTCCAAATCAATTACTACTCCTAAAAAAAACTATGAATATGATGTATTTTTATTTAGACATTCTTCTCACAATTCATAGGGGCAACTGAACAACAATTCTATAAACTCGCCACTAGTTTTTTGTGTTTATTTTTCTTTCAAGCATCATTGTGAAGATGTATGCATTGTTAATATGTTTATGATGTAGCGTATATTTATACATTTTTCCATGAAATAAGTGATTGTAAAATATTAATATCTACATCCTTTTAAGTTTGATGATACAGTTCTATGAAAGTGAATAAAAGTAAGGAATATTCATCTAAATTAAATCTTTTGGTCCCCCACACCTTCGTAGCTTGATCCTTTACAACCCTATCCACCTGGCCTACCTCTAGCCAAGGTAGGGGTCATATAGTTAGGGGGTGAAGCAGTCATTTCCTACTCTCATGGTATGCATTGTGTCCCCCAGATAAATGCTCAATGTTATAAGATGATCTATTATAGCGAATAGTGAGGTCAATCAATACCTCGACCAAACTTTGAGAACCAATTTATGTATTTATTATTGTGTATGTATGATTCATATAAACTTGCACATATATTAAAGTGTGGGCAAAATTTAGAGGACAAAATTGCATGCTTAATAATTATGTTTTTTATTTTGTAGTCAATTGAGTCATGTCATTAGATATATTAATCCACCACTCAATTTGTGTCATTTGAACTAAAAATGTATAAAACATGTTTATCCTTCCACCATTTTCTCACTTGAACCTCTTATTAACTATCTATCTCACACTCAATACTACATAAAATCACCAATAAAATCTTATCACTTTCACAAGATTAATAGCATGAACTCATTTGTTATAAATCAAATTCATTTTTTATTTATTTCAAAATGACTTAAAAATAGGATCATTATGTATTAACTTGTATCCTTAAATTTTTCAATTAAGATATTTATTTCATGTTTATGAAAACACTCTATACAATTAGTTTCATATTTCATTAGTATACAATCAAGATCTCAAAATCATTTTAGATGTAAATAACATTAAAAAAAAAACAAATAGTAAATCAATTCTCATTAAAATAGGTTACACCATCAAGTCTTTAATCATATGAATACCAATAATAGGCACTTTGATCAAAGTGCAAATAACTCTAGCGCTTCAACGCACACTTAGAGCATTATTCAACACCACATTTACCCACTTAAATATCTAGCAAAAAGAGACTAAAACTATAGGTACTCAAAATGCAAACACAAATGTTGGATGTGATCACAAAAAAGGGTTGGATTGCGGTTGCTATTATGTAAAGAAACATTATGTACAAAAATCATTTCGACACAACCATTTTGTAGAACGTTCTTGTTACTAATTAAATAATTCCTCTGTCATGGTTCCTTTAATTAGCATCGTAAGATAAACGTACACTTTTTTATCCCTTCTAATGTCATATTTCCTTTTGATTATAATGCTGAGATTTTTGACATTATTAAAGTAAGTTGTATCTCTTATTACACTTTATTATTGTTAAACACAGTTTTTCTTATCAAATAATTTTATTATCTGTAATCTGATATGAATCTATACGTATAGACATTCATATACATAGTAAACGTCTAAATGTACGAATAAGATTACTTCTAGCTCCAAACGAAGTCAAAGGAATTTGAAGGAGCAAAGTGAAGGAGATTAATAAAATCAAACCCTCCATAGAGAAAGCATTGAACGAGCAGAGTAACTTTGAGTATCTATATATTCTAAATAAGATAGATTTGAAGATACAAATATTTTTAATCTAAATTTAGTTGAAAAGATCGTTTCGATGGAAACTTCACCTCTCAAGTGGGATAGTTCAGTATATAATAAAATGGAAATGAATAATTTTATTTATTTCTGTCATGTGGAAATTACAAAAGGTAGAATATCAATCAGAAATTAAATGCTTGCAGATAAACTGCTTTGAAATTTGGATAGAGCCTTTATAATGTATATAGCATGCCAGCCTATCTTGTTTTTTAAAATTAAACGTTTTCCTCTTCCATTACCTTCATCCAGAGTTTTCACCAGTTCCTGTGGCGCATTTATTTGTAAATTTTGTAGTAGCAACAAAGAGTTGGGTAAAGACTTGAGGCTTGAGCAACCCTCCAAAGATAACGTGCACAGATTAGTGATATTAGCCAAGGAAACTGGCAAGCATGTCAAGTAAGGGCTTCCTATTTCAAGAACTTCCAGATGATTCAACCTTCCAATTTCATCAGGTACAACTTTCAAGCTTGTCCCAATCAAATTTAGACTCTTCAGATCCACTTGATATGGAACTTGTTCGGGCAAAATTCTAAGTTCGCTGCAGTGTTTAAAATTGAAGTGTTGTAGAGATGTGATTTGACCCAGAAATTGTAGTTGAATCTCCACATTTCTGCAGCTCTGTAAATCCAGATACTGAAGTTCTACCAATTCCTTAAAAGACTGAGGTAATGCGTTTAATTCACTGCAAAATGCCAGGTCTAAATGTTGCAAGTTTGTTAAATTCCCAAACCTTTCAGGAAGACAAGTCAATGCCCTACAGCAGCGCAGGGCAAGGTGTTTCAATGATTTCAGATGACAAAACTCTTCTGGAAGAGACTTTAAACTGGTGTTCAACTACCCATCAACTACAATTGTCTCGAGGTTCTGGAGCTGTCGTATTGACTTTAGAAACTTACTAATTTTTCCCAATATATTGATTTTTCTCAAATGTGTAGATTGCTGCAATTCGAAAAAGGAAAAATACTTTAATTTATTTTGTTAAAAAGAGGAAATGACGTATGGAAATGCATAATCGATCACGTGAAGGAAGCTTACGTTTAAATGCCATAACTGATTAAAGAACCCATTTCTGAGATCTAAAACTCAGATTTTTCACTTCGAAATCAGGAGGAATACTTGCATATTGTAAGTAAGCAAAGGTGTGCGGAATCGCTTCCTACGCTAATCTTGAGAGAACGAATATGCAAATTTCAACTTAACTGATTACAGGAATCTCAAGAAACATACAAGAACATGAATAAGACAATGAACACATAAGACAATGATTATCGTGGGGAAAACCCTTACGGGAGAAAAACCCCACCCTCTAAAACTTACTTAATGTTATCAAATCAAAGAAGATTTTATTACACTTACAGTACAGGATTTTACAAGAGCATCACCTCAACTCAAGCTTGGAGAGACACCACTAGCATCCTTCTAGCACCCAGCCTTGCAAACAAAACTCCATTATGTAAACTCCTCCCCAAGCCGTCTTTATATAGTGATTTACAAACTGGAAACCATTTGTGGTTTTACAAAACCATGGGCTTAACCACCATGCCACATGTTGCCCATTTTTGATATTTACATTTCCAAGACGGAAAAACAACCAGGTTAAAATAGTAATCCCGTCCATAATTTTGTCCTCTAGTTTAGACCCCCATAAAAGACATAAAACAAATTAACTATGCTCTAAAAATGGTCCTCCTATATTCTACTAAGGACAAGGCACCTTTTAACAACTCATACACCTTTTTCCAATGCATAAACATGTGGAAAACTGCCACAAACAAATTCTGTAATTTTCCTGGAAAAGACTTGCAAGGTTGAGACATATTTCTCAACAATCTCCCACTTGTCGAACACCTTGCAAGAGTTAGGGGATCCAAAATATCATGGACTTAATTGCTAGGAGTCGAAAGGCCCATAGACTCTGAACACCATCTGAACTTCTCTGTGCTCACAGGTTTAGTTAATGCATCAGCAACATTCACCAAAGTGTCTACCTTCTCCAACTTCACCTTGCCATCCTCAACCATATCTCTCACAAAATGATATTGTACATCAATGTGTTTGGTTTTGGCATGAAAAGTCGGGTTCTTCGCTAGGCAGATTGCACTTTGACTGTCACTATAAATTGTCACTGCACCCTATTTGAACTCTATATCTGAACACAATCTCTTAAGCCAAATGGCTTCCTTACAGGCATGAGTAGATGCCATATACTCTGCCTTTGTAGTGGACAAGGCAACCATAGCCTGTCGCTTGCTCATCCAACTAATTGCACCACCAAATAATGTAAACACATATGCACTGGTGGATCTTCTTCTATCAACATCACCAGCCTAGTTTGAATCCACATAGCCTCGAATATCCAAGGAATGCTTGTTTCCTATTCCATGAAAACATATAGAGTACTCTGAGGTACCCCTCAAGTATCTGAAAACTCTTTTAACTGCATCCCAATGTGCTCTTCCTGGATTAGACATGTAACGGGAAAGTACTCCCACTGCTTGGGCAATGTCTGGTCTTGTACAAACCATAGCATACATCAAACTTCCAACAACACTCTAGTATGGTACTCGACTCATCTCTTCCATCTCCAATGGGGATGTAGGACACTGTGAAATAGAAAGCTTTGTTCCCATCATAACAGGAACACCCAATGGTCTAGAATCCTGCATATTGAATCTTTTCAAAATAGTACCAACATACTTACTCTGGCCTAGCCAAAGCTTTCTGTTTTGTCTATCTCTTACAATCTCCATTCCCAGAATGTACGTTGCTGCACCAAGATCTTTCATTTCAAACTTCGCTGAGAGTTGAGATTTTAATTCTGCAATCAAACCTTTTCCTTTGCCAATAAATAACATGTCATCGACATACAAGGCAATAACCAGGAAACGATCACCATCAGATTTGAAATATATACAATGATCAGATTTAGATCGCACAAATCCCAAACTCAACACATATGTATCAAACTTCTCGTACCACATCCTAGGACTCTGTTTCAAACCATACAAGGATTTCTTCAACTTACAGACCAAATGACTTTTACCTTTTACCACATAGTGCTCTGGCTGTGTCATATAAATTTCTTCCTCCAAGTCTCCATGAAGGAAAGTTGTTTTCACATCCATTTGCTCGATCTCTAGATCATAGGCTGCTGCAATAGAAAGCAAAAAATGAATGGATGTCATTTTGGCTACAGGAGAAAAAATCTCACCATAATCTACCCCCTCAACCTGGGAGTAACCCTTAGCAACCAATCGCGCTTTGTACTTCTCAATGCTTCCATCTGAACCCATCTTATTTTTGAACACCCATTTACAACCAACAGGTTTCCGCCCTTCAGGCAATGGTACAAGGTCCCATGTATCATTCCTCTTAAGAGCTGCCATCTCTTCATCCATGGCTATTTTCCAGAACTCTGAATCATTCATACCAAGAGCCTCTTCTACAAATCTTGGTTCATCGATGTTAGCATTCAAAGCAAATATACACCTCCAATCATCAGGAGAATACCCATACCTTTCAGGTGGTTTCCTTTGTCTAGTAGACCTTCGAGCAAGATCTGGTTCATTATCAGGTTCAGGTTCAGGTACCTCTTCTTCCTCTGATGATTCAAAACTCGTAGAGCTCTCCTCGACTTCTTGTCTTTCTAAGGGCCTCGATTCAACTTTCTCTGGTGTAGCAGGTAGTTGAATCACATCTTCCTTTTCTTCTATTTGTTTTGGCTGCGCTGTAACAAAAGAAGGCTTAGTTTCTCTAAAAATAACACTTCTGGAATAAAATACCTTTTGTGCAATAGGATCCCAAAGCTTGTATCCTTTCACACCATAACTGTATCCGATGAAAATACATTTAACAGTTTTGTTATCCAATTTTGTCTGCTTCTCCTTTGGCACATGAGCATATGCCTCACAACCAAAAACTCTCAGATGTCTAAGTGAAGGCTTGTGGCCCGACCATGCTTCCATTGGCGTTTTATCAACAAGAGCTGATGTAGGAGACCTGTTTATCAGGTAGCAGGTAGTGGCTACAGCTTCAGCCAAAAACTTTTGTTCTAGTTTAGCACCACTCAACATACTCCTAGCCTTCTCCATCAGGGTCCTGTTCATTCTTTCTGCAACTCCATTCTGTTGTGGAGAATACGGAGTTGTCTTCTATCTTTTAATACCACAATCTTTACAAAATGTATCAAAATCATTAGAGCAATATTCACCGCCATTATCAGTTCTCAAGCATTTTATTTTCTTTCCAGTCTGTAACTCTACCATTGCTTTAAATTCTTTGAAATGACTGAAAACTTCAGCTTTACTCCTAAGAAAATAAACCCATGTTCTTCTATTGAAATCATCAATGAAAGAGACATAATAAACTGATTTACCAATAGAAGGAACATCAACTGGACCAAATACATCTGAATGGATCAGATCCAATATACATGAAGACTTATGAGAACTGGAGTAAAACTAAACGCAGTTTTGTTTTCCATAAATACAATGCTCACAAAAATCAAATTCAAGATTGCAATCATTTAACCCATCAACAAGATTCTTATTTTTCAAGGTTCGTAGACCCTTCTCACCTATGTGGCCAAGTCTTTGGTGCCATAACATGGTCTTCTCTGCAGGCAGCTTTGATTCGGTAGACAGAGCACCCTTGGGTACCCAAAAACCACGACCATTTGTTGAAAGAGAAAACCTCTCCTTTTCCAACAGAGTAGTCTTTTTCACAATCTTATCAGAAGTACTATTGCACTCAACCGTGCATGCATCAAGCTGGTACAGTGTACCCAATCTGCTTCCTCTTGCTATTACCATAGCACCTCTTACCATTTTCACACCTGCTTTAGAGAACTGTACATGCACACCCGCATCTATTAGTTTACTAACAGATAACAAATTTCTTGCTAGTCCCGGGATATGCAAGACACCATCAAATCTTCTAATTCTACCATCAAAAAATTTTGCATGAATACTTCCACGACCAACAATATCAAGAATAGAGTTATCACCCAAATACACCTTACCACCATCAAAATTTTCATACTTACTAAACCAGTTTCTATTAGGAGTCATGTGGAAAGATGCACCTGAGTCTATTAACCATGCATTATCACCTGCATGAGTGGCCAAGGCTGCGATAAAAGCGTCTCCATCTTCCTTCTCGGACTCAGAATCAGAATCTTACTTCTTTTTCTTCTTCTTCTTTTCCTCTTTGCAATCCTTTCGGAAGTGTCCAGATTTACCACAATTCCAACATATCACCTTGGACTTACCAGGGGATTTTTATCTCCCCTTATTCTTGGACTTAGAACGGCCATGCTGCTTTTCGTTCTTGCCTCTTTCCTTTGGTCTTCCTCGAACACTCAAAGCCTCTTTAGCATTCAGAGAGACCTTCCTTCTCATCTCCTCAGAAACTAGAGAACCAACAACATCCTCCATCTTCAAGACAATAGAAGTGCTCCCTATGGCCATGACAAGGTTGTCCCATGAATCTGGCAATGAACATAGTAGGATTTGGCACCTTTCTTCTTCATCCATCGCTACCCCAACTGAGGTCAACTGAGTCACCAACATATTGAAACTTTCTAGATGCTCAAGAATTCGTCCACCTTCTTCCATTCTCAAGGAATACAATTTCTTCCTCAAGAAAATCTTGTTAACAAGTGATTTCGCTTGATAGATCTCACTTAGCTTCTTCCAAAGCTTCTTCGTGGTAGACTCTTCATGCACATTAATCAGAATTGAGTCTACAAGACACAATCTTATGAGACCTTTAGCTTTTCTGTCCATCACATCATATTGTGCAGCTAAAGTCGGATCTGTAGGCCTTAGGTTATTCTCATCCACCACATCCCATAGATCCTGATCAATCAACAGATCTTCCATCTTCAGCTTCCACATCTCAAAGTTTGTGCCAGAAAACTTTTCTACATCAATCCTCCCCGACATGCTTGCCATCTTTACGATCCTGCAATACAAAAAATGAAATACTCTGCACAAGCTCCCACTCAAACCTTGATTAGCTCAAAAAACCCTATACCCAACAAACAGAACCAAAACTGGCCAGGCTCTGATACCACTTGTAAGGAAGCAAAGGTGTGCGGAATCGCTTCCTACGCTAATCTTGAGAGAACGAATATGCAAATTTCAACTTAACTGATTACAGGAATCTCAAGAAACATACAAGAACATGAATAAAACAATGAACACATAGACAATGATTATTGTGGGGAAAACCCTTACGGGAGAAAAACCCCACCCTCTAAAACCTGCATAATGTATTATCAAATCAAAGAAGATTACAATACACTTGCAATGCAAGTTCTTACAAGAGCATCACCTCAACTCAAGTTTGGAGAGACACCACTAGCATCCTTCTAGCACCCAGCCTTGCAAACAAAAACTCCATTATGTAAACTCCTCCCCAAGCCCTCCTTATATAGTGATTTACAACCTGGAAACCATTTGTGGTTTTACAAAACCATGGGCTTAACCACCATGCCACATGTTGCCCATTTTTGACATTTACATTTCCAAGATGGAAAAACAACTAGGTTAAAATAGTAATCCCGTCCATAATTTTGTCCTCTAGTTTAGACCCCCATAAAAGACATAAAACAAATTAACTATGCTCTAAAAATGGCCCTCCTATATTCTACTAAGGACAAGGCACCTTTTAACAACTCATACACCTTTTTCCAATGCATAAACATGTGGAAAACTGCCACAAACAAATTCTTGTAATTTTCCTGGAAAAGGCTTGCAAGGTTGAGACATATTTCTCAAAGAAAAGCATCATGGAAATAAACAAAGGATAGAAGAACAATAGTATTTAGATCAATCTTGGAGCACAAAAGACAAAAGAAGTTACGTGAATTGAATACATCTAGAAGAAGGAACAACAGTAGAAAAACTTCCAATATATTTGTGTGCATTGATCATCACATATATATCTCTTCTTTAAGCTCATCACATATATATATCTCTTCTTTAAGCTCATAGTTAATGCAAAAGTTCATAGTTAATGCAAGAAAGTATGCTATTAATGACTAAATTATTCATCATCTCTTAGAAAATCAACCTTATTCTTGTGCCAACAATAATATAGATATTGAATTAAAATTAATAAATAGCTTTATAACATCATTGTATTACCTTCCTTTATTTTTATTTTTCAAAATAAATTCCATCCAATAAAAAAGAAACTATCATAAATTAATAGTTTTTATCCACTCTTTATATTAATTCTATTGTTGTAAATATAATATATTTAAATTTATATGAAAAAAATGTAATGATTGAAATTAATATATTTTGTTTGAACCTATTTTAATGAAAATTGTCTTACAACCCCATTAAAGGGATGTGGTTCATACCCCATTAGAGCAGTAAGTTGTGAAAGATTAATCTCTGGCATTAAAACAACGACAATAAAAGAAAAATACAGTTCACTGCTTAATGTAATACAGACAGAAATTCAAAGATAAAATAAAAAGTCCAATGATAGAGACCAACAAAAGAACTATATTTTGTTATATAAAATTCCAACTTCATTAATCTGGAATTTCCGTTGCCGGGATTTGAACCCGGGTCGCCTGGGTGAAAGCCAGATATCCTAAACCGGACTAGACGACAACGGAGATGATTAGAAAGTTTTTGTGGTTGTAATTGTTGTTTTGCATTCATTTATGTTATAAATAATGAGAGCCTCCGAAAGAGAAAAAAACACTTAGTAACATTATACATCTTCTTCAACACTACTCTTGTTCTTGCTAACCTGCGATTCCGGTCAATTGCATCCCTTGTCACGTACAAAGTACACCCGTAATTTGTTTGTTCAAATGGGGTTGCATGTTAAGTGGGTTTAATCTTGGGAAAGCTTTCTGATCAAACGTGTTTGAGCTGAAGTAGTATTGGGATGGGTGGTCTCCAGAGAAAGTCCAGTGTTTCACCTCTGTGACCATCACCTAAAGGCAATGAGTGCTAAATGGACCATTCACTATCATGAGAGATGGGTTCTTGTGAACCACTATTCATGAAACATGGATCAATGAGTTTGATTTATAAAACTACATTGTTGAATCTCGATAACAATAACACAATTTAACACACTGTGTAAAATACCTCCTACTTATCAATTTCTTATTTGCTAAACACTTTCTGTATCTTCTTGATCCAGAAAATTGAAATCTTTTGACATTAATAAGTTATCTTTTCTTATAAAAGAAATGAAAACAGAGGCCATTTGGTAAAGCAGAGATCTGTACATTTGTTTTCAACTTTACACAAATAGCCAGCAGTTTGTCGTGCCGGTTGAATCAAAATTGCACATAAAATGAATAGATTTTTTTTTCACTTTTGTTTCAAATACGTTAAAAATACAAGCTCTTGTATTTCCACATAACACTCACATCCAGAATTTACAGGAACTAAAAATAGAATTTCCACATACACCGTTGCCTTCACATTGTTTTGGAGTTACTACTTTGTAAGATGAGATTCTTTGCCTGGACAAACTCCTGAGGAGAACAAGGAACTCTCAGAATCCCCTCTGGCAAGAAACCAAATTCATCTTGTGCATCCTCCAGAATACCCATAAAAAGCGGATGATTTAGCAAGAAAATAGGTATCACAAAGCGTGTGAGCTCATTCTCCTTTCCCACCTGCACCGCTACAAAACCCTTGGGAATATCACTACGCCGCTTATACACATTCTTTAACAATAACTTCAATCGTTCTGCATTCATCACAAGACACCGGCTTTTTAAGCTCTTCTGGTTCGAACTATCACTGCCTAAAATTTCGTAGTCCAGAGCGCTGCGCAGGCGAAGGCACCGTGAGAGAATTGACATGGCGGACAAATCTGAAAAGGGGGATAAACAGAGAGAAAAGGACAGTTGTGAGAGAATGTGAAGTTGCCCTGTGAAATAATATAAGATCGGACATGCCGCGTTCAAAAAATTAAATTAAATTCAGCGTTGATAAACAATGCAAGTGAAAGAAAAGCATAGTGTTTGACAGAAGAGCAGTTGTTTGAGAAAATTGTATAATATGGTGGCTGATTCCTCCGCGTTTCTTTCTTCTTCTTCTCAGATTCCATTGTTTAGACGGTTGGAAGACATTATTTGGGCCTGGAACGCCCATGTGCTTTGGGGTTTCTCAGTCTATCCGTTTAGATAGTTAATATATTTATAGTTTTGGTGCAGGTGAGCCTTTTCATACCTGTACTTTTACGTACTTCTCTGTTTATTAAAGTAAACAGTTAGTCAATCCTCAGCTGGCCTTGCATCTGTTTTAATTAATTCTCTGCTAAATTATTTTTCCCTACCAAAAGGATCATTGGCATGCAGTCTTAGTAAAAGACTATTGTTTTCATAAAATATTGCCTCTATTAAATTATTAGGAAACACAATAGAGAATATTTCTAGAAAAATGTTTGGATGAGGCAAGTGCCTCTTTCTTCCCATCCTTTTGTAGAGGATGATCATAGTATTCTCTCATAGTTGTAGTGTTCTAATGTTGGTAATTATTGGCACCAAATAGTAAATCATGGTTGAAATTTATGGAACTAAGACAATTAAACTTCTTTCATCTTCATTGCTACAACCCATTATTGTTTCTTATTTAGACCGCTCTAATAAAGTAATATGAAATGGTCATAAAATATGGAAATTATGTTTCTTCAGCATATAAGACATAAACAGTGTAACTTTCCATGTTTAGAGAATTGGTCACATAATCTTATTTGGAGTTTAATTGCACTAGCAAAATGCAATGCTTTTGTGTGGCTAGCAATGTTTAACAAAAATTTTATAGATGATAACCGATGTAAAAGAGGCTTTAAAGTTTCATTTTCTTGTAATTTTATGTGAATCATACAAGAAAACATTTGGTAGATCTAAATTATCTTAGAGGGGAATGGTAAAATAACTTTAATAGAGGAATAAAAAGGAACCCTAATTCAATAGGAGGAAAGTTTGTGGTAAGGAATTTGTTAAGGATTATGATGTATGGGGGTTTATTTTTCTATGGTGTTTGATTGAATAATAAATCTAAATGGGAGGAATTAATATAGGAATAAAATTCATTTCTTCTTCAAAGATATATAAGTTAATAGTAGAAGGTGACTCCTTACTAATGATAAAAATGATAATCAAGAGTAAAATCCTGAGTTGGGAAAAAAAATTAAGCCATAGTTTTGAAGTGCTCAAATATATACATTATCAAAGGCATCTAAATGTGGGAGAAAATCATTTAGAAAATGAAGGGGTTAATCAAGCCCTAATCATCACAATTTATAGCCATAACGTTGATTCTTGAAACAATCTAGAATAGTTGCTAGATTATAATCCTACCTAATATCTAATACATGTTATACATAAGGATAGTGGAGGCATTTGATTCATACCCTGTAGGCATCATTATCTTGAAGGAGGTTAGAAAAATTGCATGTAAAGCAATCAAATATGAATATGGCAACATTGAAATAATTTAGACTTTTTTTGGGCTTTGCAAAATTCCTTCATGACTTTGTGCATGGATTCAACTCATTTTCATGGTGTTTAAAATTTGTCAAGGGTTATTTTTTATATATATTTGGAAAGGTGGTGGTTTCAAGGCATTAGTGTTCCTAATTTTCCCTCAATCTTGGAGGTTTTTCCTTGGGCCAAAATGGAGATTCAACTACTACTAAAGCATCTTGAAGGGGTGCAATTTTTGTAGGTAGCATTTTGGATCACTATTTGCAATGTATTTTTTCTATCATGACCCAACATCACTTGTTTTTTTATTTTTATTAGATTAGTAGGGAAGGGCCCTAATCCCATATATCAACAAAATAGAGCAAAAAAGACTCAGAGAAACAGATTGGAAAATAACATCTAGTCAAATAGAAAAACAGTCACAAGGAAACTAAAAACTATAAAGGATCAACCAAGGCACACATGCTAGCTATAAAATTTTCATCATGGCACATAGGCCTCTTAACCGATTAAAAAACATAGATAAAATTCTTAATATAAACATACCACCAAGTAATATCCATAACATAATTACCAGTCTTAAAATAATTATAAAAAATAGTAGCCAAACCAACAAAAAAGCTAAACACCAAAGAGTAGAACAACATAGTTTAACACTAGAAATCAACTCTCAATTATCCCCTATATCAAAGATGAACTCCCTCTAGTCAGTCTCTCCAACATTAGATGCATCTTTTGTTCCACTTGCATCCCAAACTTCTTGATTTGTTTCCTAATTTTTGTGTAACCCAGAATTGTACCAACCATAACCCTTTTCATGAGACCATTTGTGACCTTCATTAGTGTGTCAATAGCCTTTTCAATATCCTCCATTTTGACCTACAAAAGATGAATTTGGTTTTTGAAAACATCATTAGAACCATTATTAGTAACTTCCTCCCTAGTAGCAAGAAGGTTCTTCTTGTTCTCTTGTAGACCCACCTTCACATCAACCTCAACAACATCATTGCCATCCACAACCTCCTCTTCCATCTTATCATCCTCCTCGTCAAAGCCTTCCTCTTGCCCATCTTGGTCACTATAACCCTCACTGTCCATCTCCTCACTTTCCTCATCTATCATAGCTTCATACCCCTTAATTAATAATAGCTCCACCTCCACATAAGCAATAGATTTTCCTTTATCTTTATCCCTTTTTTTAATAGAAGCCATTTTGGCAAGGTGAGAAGATCTCCTCCCACCTCTATTTCACCCACACAACCCTTCTTTATTCTCCACCCTCTTGTCACCTTCAATATCTTCAACAATAGTGATAATATTTTCCTCTTTTGGTTTCTTTTATATCTTATTCTTGGTTTTAGGAAGTTCCAACATAAGAGGGGAATTCTTCCTCTTCTTAGGTATATTTCCATAAAAAATCTTCTGGATTAGGCTTAGGGATTTTAAATTTTATGGTACCTATTTGTTTCTAGAAGCTTTTTTATTAACAAGGGACAAGGGGCTATAATCGAGAGGCTCAATCCTTAGAAAGGAATTCCTAGGATTTTGGCCAGGAGGGTTAACAATTTTCATAGCAACAATCCTTGGAAGGATAACATTACCTAACCTAGGAGGGCTACCATGTGGGTTATTAGTAAGAAAAAATCTATACAAAGCTATTATGAGCCCTTGGTGCAAGGGAGGGGAAGCACCATTCATAATGTTATGTTGCATAGAGGATAAAAGATAAAAATGAATATTTATCTTCTCATTTTTCCTTATATGGTTAAGTATTGTAAAATGATAAGCATGTGCATTCATGTATCTACCCTCAAGTGTAAAATAACACATAAAAAATAAGCTAACCATAGAAAAAAATGAGGGAATGTCAAGGCAGGCATAACCATTCTGCAATCTTTCAATCTTTTCATCTTTTGCAAAGAACCTATGGGTATGTGCGGGATCATCATGGAAAAAGTAGGCCCTTAAGCGGCGATGAAAATTTAGAAAATCAGAGTTAGGCAACTTGACATAAAAATTTGAATAAGTTATCTATATTATTTCAAATAAGAATAGAATCTATAGAAAATTGAATGTAGTTTCTAAACTACTAGGTTTTTTTAAAAAAAAAAAGCAATTTGGTGAAAATTTTAAATTTCAATGTAGTAGTACTTAAATTTCAAGGAAAAAATAAAAAGTAGGTGTTTGTCTGGCCACCCTAACCAAAATAAAATGATAATATTTTTTTATAAGATTTTAGATATAAGTAGAGGACTCATGTCCTGATGTGATGCATATTTTTTGTAATTTTTTTATTACAACTTTTAAAAAATTGTATGTTTGACCACCTTAACTTGGTCAAAACTTCATGAAATTCATTTTTTTTAAATCCTACAGTATGCAAAGCATAAGATGTGATGCATATTTCAGTTTCAAAAAATGTGATACCATTTGAAAGCTATAGATTTTTTTCAATCAACCTATCAATCAGGACTTTAGTCATAATTCAAATAGAAAATGAATAATAATTATTTATTAAGTTTAAAGTATTTGGCATAATTTATATTGGTGGAAAGCTGAGAGTCTCCTTTAAAAACCCTTTTTGTTTCATCAATTTTGGGTAAAAAAAAAGTCATCAGCCACATGAGCCATCATATCAATTACATATCACCACTTTTTGGCCCATCATGATCCTGCACATACCCCTATCCATAAATATTTGCTACTCCCCATTACTTTTCTTGACAATATTCATGCCTTCATTCATAAGGTTTTTGGCCTTTGCAATCAATTGAGTCATAAATTAAAACTTGATAGATCATATAGATGCATCCCCTCCCTTCCAAGAATAAGTGAATTTAGACATAGCCTAAAAAAAGGTACCATCCCAACATTTTCAAAAAGCCTCCATAAATATATATTCTATTTTAGACTATATAGAATACAAGTTGTTATTACCCTTCTTCCTCTTAACACTCTTCTTCATACATGGACCTTGCACCTTAGCACTCATGAAGATAGCAGTTTCTCTATTAATCTCCCATAAATTGTAGACTATATAACAGTTGTTCACAAGAAGAATATTTTTTCTTATGTGAAAAGAAATAACTAGTTGTAGATAAATAATAACACCATAAGAAAACCCAGAGGTGATCAGGTAATAATTATCCATAACCTTATTACTTGTAGATAATTTAGAAATGGAATGCCTCTCCTCGAAGAAATAGCTAAAGAGATGTTAGGCATGTGGGAGATGACAAAAATGCAAGAAGAGACCATTTCATCTTAAGTCAGAGTAGCATTTTGATACAAAGGAGTCTAAAAAATAATACCTTCATTTATACCATCATCATTAATCGAATCAACACGATTTTCCATCATGTGCTCAAAATAATCCTCGTTAAGATTATCTTGAAATCCCTTCCAATTAATAACCATTCTAAGGTAACCTTTCATCATTAAAACAACCCTATAACCCGACATACCATTATATAATTTTATTTTTTTCTTTAAATATAATATCATTTATCTGACTTGGCAACAATTACAACTCCCAACGCATCCAAATTTGATGCTTAAGATCTTCATTGGCAGAGTATCACAACCTCCCATTTGAATATCTTTATACATTAACTTATCCTTCTTAATTGAAGGCTTAATTATCCTTGAGTCTCCCCTAGTCATTTGATAAATAATTAAGTGAAGCCTCATATTTTTACTAACAATTTCTTTTATTTGACATGGTAGCATTGAAAAAACTTGATACGTCTAGTCTTGATACTTGAGGGCTTCATTAGCATCTACATCAATAGCTAAATTTCCTTCTCTATATAGATGATGGATTTTATAATGATTGAATGACTTTAAGATACATTTTATGTCTTCCATAACATCATAGATCTTCCATGGTGCAACAACTCCCCCTTTCAAGTTATCAATAATAAATTTTGAATCTCCTTCAATTATTACTTTATTAAATCCAATCTCCTTCATGCACTTTAATCCTACCCAAACCAAAATTGCTTCAACCACATTTTTGGAACAAACTCCTAAGTTATTTCCATATCCTTGTATTAAGTTACCTTGATGGTTTCTTATAATACCACCAACACTAGCTTATCTTGGATTCTAATTTGAGCAACCATTGAAATTGAATTCAACCCAATCCATCTCAAGAGGGGACCAAATATTATTATTTTTATTTAAATACTTTATCCAATTAACTTTTGTAAGATCTTGTTTTAACCCCCATATTTGTTTAATCCTAAGCTCTTTATAAGAAGTCGTGTTTTTTGAGGATCCATAAGCACCCACATTAATGTTGTGGATATAATATAATACCTAATCACCATGAAAATATCTTTTTTTTTCTAGAATAATCCCTAAGGATCTTGTTATTTAAAACCTTCCATAAGCCCCAAGCAATAAATGGGGGAACTTCTCTGCACAAAGATCTATAATTATACAATGAGAATAAGGAAAAATATTCTAGCTATCGAGAAAATGCATTTGTTAACTTTATTTTAGGAGAATATGAAGTTATTGATAGTAGTCATTTAAATGTGATAATTGAGGGTGATTCCATCTCCAACCTAGCTCACCACCTCCCAATTATAGACTTGAGTATTTATGGATTCTTCATATTTTCCTTCCAAAATAATTCTCTATAATGTTAGTGTAGCATGTCAATATGGTGGAAGTTCAAGAGGTGTAGACTATTGTAGTTTAGGGTGTTAGATCAACATCTTCCCCTTCTCATATTTTAGACACTTCCAATATTATAAAAGAGTTATGGTTTGAGTTAAGGTTCATGTTTTTATATTATGGTGATGCTCGTCACATTCTATCTAATTTACATTACAAATTTTTTAGGGTGTCTAAAAGTAGGCAATGATTATATGATTCATTTTATTTTTTTTCATCTATTCACTCTTCTTAGCAATGATGATGTTATGTATTTCATTTTTCATCTCTTATTTGACATCAAAGTGGTATATTTGGGAATGATAATATTCCCTAAGTTGAGGAGGTTGTTGATAGAGGGCATGCCTTTCATGGTGGTACGAAGTGATGGAGTATGTTTAGTCTTGGGGTACTCTTTATTTTTGTCTCATTTTCCTATAGTTTTATAGTCTTGTAATTGTTTTGATGTTGGCTAAGATACATAGTTTAGGGTTTTATGTGGTCTATTATTATGGTTAAAAAATTATACATTTAATTTTTTTATTTGTGGCTTGTTTTTCTTAGATGTATTTTATGATAGTGTCCTCTATTCAATCCAAATATTGTATGCACCTATATTTATTTCATTGGGGGTGGGGGGTTCCCTATAGAACCCCCATGAATATATCAAAATATAGCCCAAAAATCAAGCATTTTTTTAGTGGTGAATCTTTACCAATTGGTAAACAGTTCATATTGACCAAGTTGAAAGTGGAAAATATATTGCAACCAATGGGTGGCCAAATTTCCTAGATTTTATGAATTATCAGTCCAATGCATTTCAATTCACCATCAATTTATTTTATGAGGCATATGTAATTAATAGTTTCACCATATCAAACTACGTGTTTCCAATGGACTAATTAATATATTCACCTATAATCTCAGAAGCATGTATTAAATCACTCACATATTTGCCAATATTATTAAAATGACATTATGTATCAGGGCACATTTCACCAACATAATTAAATGTTCAATACATGTGAGGAACCATTTCACCAATAAAATTTATTAATAATTATGTATGAGGACCCATTTCACCAATAACATTAAAAAATAATTATGTTTGAGGACCAATTTCTCCAATACTATGATAAATCCATGGTAATCATAGGGCCATAATCACCTTGACAATTATAAGGTATGTGTCTTGTCGAGGTTTTATTTTCCCAAAATTCAAATGTATCATTGTATAATCACGTGGGATTTGCCAAATTTCTACTATACCATTTAAAAATCCCATAAATTTTTTTAAATATGGATTGATACTAGTACATCGAAACTCTAATTTAATTTTACACATTTTATTTAGTTTTGGACCTATGAGTTGTGAGCTCTCGATTTGAAAGCTGGAACCTTGATCACAGGAAAGTTACAGACTTACAACTACAGGAATTGTTGCATTAACCAATAGGTATTCAATTAAAACCTAAAGGTAAGTGATCATTTATTTATAGTGTTATGAGATTTTTTATCTCTTTGGCATTCTTGCTTCAACCTTAAAGATGGTATTGAGTAGGGAATGTGATTTATAGTTTATGTCCTTTGTTTGAGAAGAAATTTATTGGTAGATTTTATTTCATGAGAGATCAAGATGTCAAGAAACAAGTTCAACAAGAGTAAGACTCCCCAGGGTGGTGAAGGGAGACCATCAAAATGCCCAAAGAGTAGAGTTACCATAAAGTCTTACTTTGGCAATGTTTTTGATCCATGAGATTAAGTTGGAACTACATCATAAATTATTGCACCAAATAATAATGAAGAAGGCATTAGAAATACCTCCAAGGAAGATTAGAATTAGTTAAATGAGTCCGATGAGGATGAAAATGCCACAAAAGATGTTCCAAGGGATACCAAGGCTATCTAGAATGAGTTAATTGATCTAGATGAAAATGTTGGCACCTTAGATGATTATGTTGTAATGAATAGGAAAAGAAAATCCAAATAAAAAATAACTCACAAGTGGGATATGACAAGTAATTTTTAGATTGATTGGGTGTCAAAGTACCCATTCATTAAACCAATGGATAATAGAAATAAAGACGAACCTCCAACAAAATGCAAGTGTAAGATTTTTAGTTGGAAATATAAAAAATATATGAAGTTGTGCGCAACTAAAGCTTGACACTATAGAAAGGAATATCAGTAAATTTTATGAAAAATAAATCATAGATGGAAATGAAAAATTAGTAGTAAGATGGAAATAAAAGGAATAATGTCTTCATGTTAAGTATCCCCTAGAATATGATAAGCATATGCAAAGAATGGCGAATCTTGTTGAATGTGGAGGTTCAATTGAAGCTCAATTTGAAAAGATAATGGCAAAAGCACAATTGGTAAAAACTATCTAGATGAGTGTTGTTTTTCATTTTTTGTCCAGAGGGTGTCGTATTATAGACTACCCAAAATATACTAATTTATTATCTTTTTTGGGTAATCCTACCATTATTAGCACACATTGGTTATAAAATCTAGATGGAATGTGTAAGTCGTCTTGCTAAGATGAAAAAACAAGATTTACAATAAAAAATAAAAGAGTCAACCTTCATTGCATTATCTTTAGATTAAGTTGTTGTGGTAGATAATACTTCTTGGGTATGTATACATGTGTATAATGTACACCAATATGTCTACTAACCTCATCTACTCTATGTTCACAAAATGAAGGAGAGAGTTTGATATTGCAAAATATATTTGAACTGGTTAAGAAATATTTGAATGAAATTGGAGGTATGGACGAATTCACAATTGCCAAAAAGTTGTTGTGTGTAGGAGTTGATGGAGCTTCAGAAATGCAAGATCACAGGAAAATTCTTTGCATAAAGTTACAAACTACTTGTTCACCATACATGATTGCCATTCACTACATGACCCACATAATATATTTAGCTTTTAAAATTTTAAGAAAGTTTCCTTTAATATCAAAAGTTGAAAATCTAGTTTGCAATTTCTACTCATACTTTTCCCAAATCCCCAAATGTTTTGCACAAATTCAATCTTTTGTTGAGGGAATAACAAGAGGAAACAAGTTTTTTTAAGGATGTTGATACCAGATGGATTGCCTTGCATGGACTAGCCTAATGAGTTTTTTCAAAATTTTGATCCTTGATTGGAATAATGTACAAACATCGCCACATAGTAGACAAAGCTCGCAACCTCTTACATAGATTAAGTGATATAGAGACACTCTTAACTTTATCTAATCTTCTCTCAATGTTGGATGAAATGAACAATCTTGTGAAAAATCCCAACATAGAACTATGTATATTCATGAATATACTAAACTACGTAGAATGACATGTGTGACTCTCAATAATCTATATCTATTAGATTGTCCATTTCAAAGTCCAAAATTTATAAGCTCGTAGTTAATTATAGATTTCAATAATCCTAATTTAATCATTTATAGTTTAATGCAACTATGGAGTTATGGGTATTTGTACATGTGGATTTGAGATACCAATGCACTATTGTATGATGGTCAAGTGCTCTACTAGAGAAGTACCTATTACAAAGGAATATTTTAAAGACATTGTTAAATTTGTAAGTGGTATTTTAAAATCTATTGCAAAATATCTTTGCTCAAAGATTCTTGATCGATTCGCTCAAGATGAAATACTTGATATATGTCTATGTTGTATCCTCAATTTTGGATCCTAGGTCATTGTCAAAACCCAAAGTTTTTCATAGAAAAGTAATTACCTTGGTCAAAAACTTATCAAAAAGTTTAGAATATAATGACAAAAAATAGAAGGAATTATAAATGTAACTGAGCTTAGAGAACAAGCTTCCCATTTTGCAATAAGTATGATTGACTAGTTTGACTCAAAAGAGAATCCCATGCAAGCGAGATCAATAACAAGGGTTAGGGAAACCTTTTGTAAGAGAAATATTTCATGATTCATTATCAAAATATTTCAAAATTTCTTATTTATGTTAAACAATGATATTCGAGCTGGTGGAGGATAAGAGAGTTTTCAATCCATTAGGGTTTTTGAAATCAAAGATAAGAAACAAACTAGACAAGAATTTGGAAAATTACTTGAGGATGTATACAACTAGGTACAATATCTAAATTTTTACTTTGGAAAGAGCACTCACAATATGGAAGTCCATATGTGAAAGAAGAGGGTTGTGCAACACTTCAAATATTAGTGGTAGTGGCACTTATGGTGACCCAATGGATGTTGAACTTGAGATGCAATTAAGTCGATGTATGCAAGGAAAAGAAAATTAATACCAAACTTAGAGTTGAGATGACTCTCAGTCTCATCATCATTGTGAGAACTAGGAGGTGAATTGGAAAATACAAGGAATTTAGTAGTTTTTAGGTATTTATACTACATTTCATGAATCATATTCCAAACTATGATTGATGATATTTTATATTGTATTCCATGAAATTATGAAGCAAATTTGATAAATTAATGTACTAGCATTTTCCACTATTCCAAATTTCCAATGTAGAATCTAGATTCTAAATTTTAACTGTTGTCGAAGGATTTAACAATTTCTAGGTATTTAAATTTTATACTCCATTTCATGAATCATAGATTCATATTCCAAATTGTACTCGATGGTATTTTATATTGTATTCTAAGAAATTATGAATTAGATTAAGTAAATTAATATATTATTAATAATTTCATGTTTTAAATATGTCATACTAATAAGTTTTACATGTACCTGATGATTCATCATTCAACTCAATCCTTAATAATATATTAACAATAATAGAATATACAACATTAGAAATCATTTAATGTGTATCTAGTAGTAGAAACCGAGGTTTTTCTTTAATTGAGAAAATAAATAAAACAAATAATTGAAACCATTACTAAATTTGAGTTTTATATTGATTTTCAAATGAAGGAATAGATAGAGGCAATGCAAAATAGTTCTCAAAGACAACTCTACACAAAGGCGAGTTAGAAACTCATTATCAAATCATTTTATTAGATTTCGTAGCATGCTCCATTATTCATCCAATGGAAGTTCCTTTTTTTGTAATTGATAGTGTTTGACTTTGTAGTGTAGGAAAATGTATCCCTTTAAATTTTAACACTTGATTGTGCCCTCCTTGCTAAAATTGGGCTTCTTTATGCCTTATTAGGTCTTATTTTTCATCCACAAGCTTCATTTAATGCATTTTTTTGAGGATAATCCTAACATTTAGTGAATGAAAAATCATGATTTATTTTTTTGGTTGTGTTCCAAATCTAGGGATCTAGGACTCATACGACACCTTGGGCACATGGGTCTCACCTAGGTCTCGGGACCCGATTTTAAACATTTCATTAAATAAGACACTTCTTGGAGTTTGTGTCTCATGTTTAAGACACTAGAACTCATACGCCCAATGTGGCGTATGAGTTTCACTTTAACCAAGACCTATTTCAAATCAAATTCTTGGTAGGATTTTATTATCTTAGATTTGATGTCAGTTTGTAGTGTTGTAATTTTTGGGAAATTTGGCATAAACAAGTATAAATAGAAGGCTATTTCACATATTTTCTCCTTGCAAGTTTACAATTCATCTAGAAATTTCCATTAGCAAGTGTGATCTTATGAGCATTCAAGTGAGAATTACAAGAGAATTCAAGAGAAAATTATCAAACATTTGGAGCAACATTGAAGATTCAAGCATCATGTCAAAGTCTTCATGCATCGTGTGTGTTTTTGAGCTAACATTTGTGATGTTGGTTTTCATGATTCAAGCAAGAATTCAAAGACATTATCTCATATCAAGATCAAGCGTCAAGATCCACATCCATTGGGGTCATTTCACACAAGGTTGCAGCCTTTATTTCAAGTGTTTGGTGAGTTTCAACATTACATTTGTTCATTCATCATTCCTTCATTCTACTTCATTTAATTTCAAGGTTTCATTACCAAAATAGGGTTTGACCAAGGAAAATCCCTATTCCCTAATACAACAACATTTTTCCCTCTTCATGTGTGATTGTAGATCTAGGTGATTTGGAGTTTTCAGATCCTTTGAAGACAAAGTTGCAAGATTGAAGAAAGTTGTCAAAGTTGTCAAGAAGTTGTCATCTTCATGAAACTCACCTACAAATTGAAATTAAGAATTTTCAAAATTGGAGATTAGACAAGAAAAAAGCTATGGAAGATCACTCAAGGCTAAAAAAGTTTCATTCAAACCCTAATACTGAGACTAAATCACTCTGTTGGGCGTATGAGTCCTTGTATACATCTTTTCACGAGTTTTATGTAGATCCCAATTTGTTAGCAGAAGATTCCAGATTCTGCCCAGATTCCAGCAGCATGACTAAATCTCCCTACTTGGCATATGAGTCCCAGTACACTTCAAAAGTAGAAATTCAGAGTTGTAGATCTTGCTTGGAAACCATCAGTTTAACAGGTTCCTTTCTACCTTATTTTTGTTTCTCAGTTTAATTTAATACTCTTGAGTTTCTAGGGTTTAGTGCATTCTAGTTTTCATTTCTCCTTTGAAGCTTAATTTTGATGGTGAACCCCCCTTTTAATCACATCTACGGAAACCACCCCCGTGTGTCCTTTCCTTCAACTGAGTCACTTGGTTGAGGGATCTTGGTTTCCTAATGAGCTAAGAGTGAAATAGGTCATAAATCCCTAGTTCCATCTCCTAAAAGGTGGACACACCTAATTTATTTCGATTCATTTTGGTGAAACCAAAATTTGAACATTTGCATTTCTATTCTGGATAACATTGTAGTCTTAGATCTAGGTTAACTTTTCATTATATTTCCATCAATTTAATTGCATTTAGGACTCATTAATCTTGCATTAGTAGAAAACTGCATATAGGTTACATTTTTGTATCTTGCATCATTGAATTTCTTTGGAAAACTATAATTGCATATAGTCATTTGAGCATACAAACTAGAAACCTTAACATCAACTCAAAATTTTCAGAATTTGGCTTAAAAACCCTAATATATGACTCATTCACCCACTTGGGCAATTTAGTCCTTGTACAAGTGGTTTTTCCAGATTTCTAGGAATTCTATGTTGCCTATTTTTTAGTAATTGAACCTTCCAAAAACCCTAACTGGGACTCATTTTCCCATCTGGGAAATTTAGTCTCATATTAAACCTTAATCTACATTTTACAACATTAAATACTTCATTTTTTTGCTCTTGTTTGTTGTTATCAGATCTCTATTTTAGTTTGTTGAGTTTCATTCATTTCATTAGATCTAGCTTAATTTGGTTTCATTTCAAGTGCATTTGTAAACATAGGAGTTGAAATTAAAGCACATGATTTATCTTGTGATCATTGCATTTATCTTGCATTGATTGATTGTACTTTTCATGAACTTTACAACTTGGTGTCCTATTTTTAATACTATATTGAGACATACTTTGAGACTCATGTCATCCCATAATAACACACTCATCGTGGATCTTGGGTTATCTAGATCTTTCACTCATAGTGTTGACAAGTTAGTTAATTAGGTATGGACCATACCCTTGACAACTCTTTACCTTCAAGTAGTATGACAAATTTTGAAACAATGGCTGCTAGTGTTCCTCAAGAAAACATAATCCAAATCCATGAAGAATTAGCAAAGCTACAAAACCAAGTGAGTAATACAAATATTTCCAACATTGATATTCCTACCATAGATAACATACACCAAATGATTGAAAGTGAGAAAGAAATATAGATTACATGTAACTTAGCTTAGGTTTTTGGCAAAACATCTTACCTCAATGACTAGTTGTGCTCAAACCTCAAATAATGCTCAAAGTCAAGGAGGAACACAAATTCCTCCTCCTACAACCATTTCCTCTATTCCTACCTATACCAACCCTCATGTTACCACAATGATGCAGCCTACTAGTAATGTCATTCCTACGTTGGGTATTTCCACTAGCAATCCTTATACCTTTGTGGCATCTCATGTCATATCTCCTACCACTTTATCTCCCATATGTTTTCCATTCACTTTCCCCTCAAACACATATACACCTCCACCATATTCACCTCCATCTCAAAACACAACCAATGATGCCAACCTTAACCAAATTTTGCAAAATGTTTCATCCCTTCAAAAACAAATTTCCACCATATACCAAAATCAAAATGGCAAACCTTCATACTATGTCAAAAGAAATCCCTTATCCTTGGAGATATTAAGAACATCGATACAGCAATGTATAGAGATTCCTAGGTTTGAGAAATATGGAGCGAAAGGAGATCCTTCTAACCATGTTTATGATTACACTGCCTTATGGAATAATTTTGTCCTTGAAGATAAGCTCTTGGCTAAGCTTTTCCCTAGGTCCTTGAAAGATACCACTTTAGAATGGTTTTCCTCAGTACTGAATAACTCAATTCATTCATTCAATGAACTTATTGAGGCCTTTATCAACCATTTCCAAGTGCACATGACACCTAAGATGACATTATGATGAAGGGTACTCCCCTTACAAAAAAAACTCACAACACCAATTTAACTTTGCACAATAAAAATGCATAGAGAATAGTGATAGTTTATGAATACTAGAATGGCAAAGTGATCACAACATTATATGGGATTTTTTGATTATAAGAACATCAATCAAACTTATAGTTCATCCTTTAGATTATTTTCTATGATCTCCTAAATAGCCTTCATGCCACCTTCTCTATCTCTTCCCTAACTGTCTATCTCTAGTGTCTTACTTTCTTTCATAGTTTTACTTATTTTCCACATTCAAGTCAACTTGCCTTGTTGGTTGTTTTAGTACCACCACACCATTTGAGTATCCTGATCTCCCAAGTAGTTATCCATTTGTTCACTTCCAATTGTCGACTTTAGGTTTCAAATTATTTGATCAATCATCAAATTGATCCACAATAATGATGTGGAGTCAACAAGCATTATAATTCCAAGTGTCGTTGCCTTAAATTTCCAACTATCACCATCAATCAATTCATATCTTTATTCATCCTTCCTGCCATTGCCATGTTGAGGGGACCTCAAAATAACTATCCCTGAAATAGTTGAGTCTCACTAATGTGAATATACCAAATTTTTCCAATTCCTTATCGGATTATCGAAGGGACGAGTATTATTCTCATCTCAAAGTATCATCGTCACCATGATATACATATTATCTCTCCATTGAAGGGACTTGTATTTATGTCCTACTGATTCTCTCGAGTCTCTCTGATTCTACTCATTGGTAATGCCTACAGTTTGTCGTACTATCGAAGTGACATCAAATTTCATCCCACCAATGAAACCCCTTAATGCCCATTCATTTTTGTTGCTAACACTATTGACATGTCGATGGGACTTGAAACTAGGTCTCGCCAAGACCACCCTGTCACGTCGATGAACTAGTCTATTGAAGTATATCTTGCCAAATGAAAACAATGTGTAAACCTTAACATTGTAGCTTGAAACCAAACTCTTGTGCTTGGAAAACTTAAACTAATTAGCCCTTATTGAGAGAAAATAATCACCAATTGATTCAATATTTCTTCTACACCTTGGATTTTCCTACATCACATTAGATAATATGATGAGATTTAAGAAAAAGGATGATGAAAAGGTTAATAACTTCATTTCATGCTATCAATTTCTTTATTCCTAAATTGACATAAAGATTCTCAATCCTCACCTTCAAGGAATTTTCATTGAGAACTTACAAACTAAGATACAAGATAACCTTGGCATGATGAAGTTTCCTTCCATCCTACACTTATGTACTACCCTTTGTGATTATCAAAACTTGATTCTAGTAGTGAAAAAAAAACCCACCTCTAGCCATCTTGAAAAGTCTAAATCCACAACTCAAAACAATTACCAACTTTTTAGGAAATAGAATAAAGGATTTCCTCAACTAAATCCCACTCAACCAATCCAACATGTTGATACCCAAGTGGCTGCTATAAAGAAGAAAAATCCTTTTACATTTGAGGATCCAACTAGACAGTTTACTCCCTTACCCGATACTCTTCATAACACCATGTTATAACTTTTAGAAAAGAATTTGATTTCCTCACCTCTCATTAGAAATCTTGATCCTACTAAGCCATTACCTCCCAACTTTAGATCAAATTCCTATTTTCATTTTCATCGATAAAATGGAAATGATATGAAACATTGTAAGCATCTTAAACATATAGCACAAGACCTCATTGATTCCAATTGTATTAAAATTGGAGGTGTCAATGATAAAGATAATAAGTTTGTTTCCCCTCCCAACCAAAACCTGCAAATATTTACTAACCCCAAGCCAAATCATAATATTTCATTTGTCAAAGCTAGTGAAACTAAGAAGAATGATGTGATGAATGTTGACATAGATGATGAAAACATGGATACTAATGAACAAAGTCCTATGGATAGTATGGTTGGATTGATCAAAATTCAATCTCCTAAGGGAAAAACTAAAATGCCTCTTGATATTTCTTTCTCACAAAAAGATATACTTAAATGTGCACTTGATGGCCTTCTTTACATAGCCAATTGAATCAATGATAAGTCCACTAATGGGATATTAATTGATCCCATCTATGGAGAAAATGTGATCACTAAAGAATTATTACTTGTGCATGAACTCTATCAAGATACATATGATAAACCAAAAGCATGGATAAAAATGCATAATGGTTTTGCTTGCCTTATGATTGGTTCGATCATCCTTCCTTTAAAAGTTCGACCAAAACAATTAGATGTCTCATTCTCCATCATCCCAACGTCAGATCAATTCCATGTGAAGCTTGGCTACCGATGGATATGCTGCATGGAATTTGTCCCATCGGTTGTGCATAAGTGTTTAAAGTTTCCCTTTGGCAATGAGATATTTACTATGCACAATAGTGGCTTTAATCTCATGTATTCTCGCAGAAATTTTTCATCGGATTTATTTTGGCTTGAGCCTATTGAACCTATAAGACCCCATGAAGATTTATTTTTTAAATCCTATCAAAAGTTTAAGGAAAAATACATAACAAAATTATCCCTTCGAAACATGCCTCAACCCATTATTGAGCCTCCTATCCTTGATGAAACCATGATTGAACCAAAAGACCTTCCAAGTAACCAAGACCGATCCTTTGTCTATCTCATGCAAATGACCAAGAGACAACTAGAACAATCCCCTCATGCCTCCTAAGATAAAATAAGTTTACAAAGATAAAGATAAAGTGGTTGAAAAACCTTCTATGGCTCCTTATATTCCTCCCCTTTAGGAAGAAAAGACACCTATGGTTGATAAACCTGCTCCTACACAAATACAACTTGAAAATCATACCAAAAGAAATAGAAATGATAGAGAGCATAGGCATAGACAATGTGCTATTTCTCAAAGGTTAAACAAAGAGAAAACATAAAGAAAATAAATATCTAAACTTAAGTGAAGAAATATGTGAGGAGTCTCCCTCTTTGCCACAACAAAAAGATCCTATATCGCAACCACAACAAGAACTAACACCTTCTTTAGACATTATCATTTGACCTCTGGTTGTGAATGATGATGATGAGATTGCTAAAATTTATGAAGTGAATGGTGAGTTGAATAAATTGTTTTCCTCTTCTATGAGCTTAAATGAAAATTATCCTAAGAAGAATGTTAAACTTGGTGATGCTTCTAGTACTGCACTCACTATTGTCCCTTTCGCTAGTTGTCTTCCTTTCGTATACAATGAACAAGATCGAGATGTAGACGACCTACTATAAGTTGACCCACATGTTGCACACTATTCTTTTTTATTATTTTATTTTTCATGTTATGTGTGTGATTTCATGTGTGTAATGTGATCTCCCCATACCATTTTTTTTTACGTATCTTTCTCTTTCTGACATTCCTCTATTTGTACCTAAATTCTTCTATATGTCGTAAACAATTTATCTTTTCTTTGTCTTGTGTTTTAATTTTTGGGATGATGGAAGGTGTCAAGACATTTAGGTCTCTTCCATGTTGACCCAAAATATTTTCTTTGTTTTTGCTCTCTTTGTGTCATTCTTCTTGTTCCATGAGTATTTGGGGAATGATGACATTTCTGAACTCTCTAAAAACATTGTAGAAAAGACATACTGACCCCAAATCCATGGATCCCTTATGTGATTTTGGGATTTCACTTTGGGGGCAACCCATTTTCATGACATAGCTTCATTTGGAAACATATGTCTTGGCATAGGTCTCTCCAAATAAGCTCTCGTGTCCTCTTTATTGTTAGCCTTTATCATTTTCTACTTTAAACTAATTTATCATAGCATGGTGTTTAGCAATTTCTTTAAAGTTGGGGCATACATTGACATTATTCTTTTGCATTTCAATTACAATTCATGTTTTATTGTGTGGTCTTCTTACTTCATGTGATGCATCTTTCTCTTTTTGTTGAAATTGGGTGGGATGTCCTTCGAGATCATGATCTCTCTTAGCATAATACATTCCTCTTAATGGTTTGATGCAACACAATATATTCCCTAAGTTGTGAATCTTCTATTTTTCGATTGGTCCTCTCTTGGAGACATTAGACATGATGTTCCATAAATTAAGACCTTACATGAACTAACCAAAACCCCTTTGATTGTACCTTCCAATATTTTGCATTTACAATCATTTTTATATGGCCACCTTGCATAACACACTTTGCTTGCCTATGGAGCCATCCTGTTTGTTCATGAGTGTTAGCATACAAAGGTTTTTTTGCCTCATGAATCATGTCACTAATGTTGTGTTGCACCTTATCAAAGTTATTAGGATATATAGCTTTGGTATGGTTATCATATGGGAGCCAAACTTAGGCATGAATTTTCCATAGCCACTTGCTTGTTTGAGTGAGCGCATATTGGCTATGTGCATATGTGTCTTTGAGGGGCTCACCTAGTGGATGGCCTGACATTTCACTAGCCCTTGTGAGCATGCAATTTTCTTGCATAGTGGACATTGTGTTCCACTTGTAAATAGTTTTTGGAAAAACAACTTAGATCTGATCCACATTGTGTTGGAAAAACGATCGAGGCTTGATCCACCCCTCTTTATATTTTTCTTTCTTCTTTATGTCTTTGGTAGTGTATGATTGTATCTTGTAGTTGTCTCATGCATAATTCAAATGTGTGTTCTTTTGTACCTATGTTGGTTTGCCATAGGATATTGATTATACGGGCTTGATGAACACTCTTGATCATTGTTGTCCCATCTCACTAGAATTTGTAAACTTGGACCCCTCTTGATGTGTATTTGTCTACTTTAGTGTGAGTTTTGTTGCAAGTATGAATGAGTATGGTGGTGTTGTCATTAATGTTTTCATTGATGTCAGCATAGTATAGGTTGTTGCAGTGAAAGGAATCATGTGATTACATGTGGTACATGTATGGTTGAGATACTGTAGATATGTGAGTACATGGAGCTATGTTTATGGTGTTGCAAGTGTGCTGATATGATGAGTTATCAAGTGCTTTTGAGAAAATTAATATGTAGTGAAGATAAAATTGTATGTGTGTTATGAATGTGCTCCAGTATTGTTCTTTGCGTTTCTTCTATGTTGAACATATGCTTGTGCAGATATGTAGTATTGTTTATGGGAATCTTTGGGTGATATATCCTGAGATATAGCTTTTGGGTTGATGGAGAGTGAAAGTTGTGTTCACCAGTTTGTGAACTGGATTAGCAGAGTTGTTTGTCTGTAGATTGGGATAAATGTTTCTACTCTGTAGTCCTGTGCTACTTTGTTTTAGGTCCTATGGATCTAGAAGAAGGTTAATAATGGTGCTTTCTATTTTTTGGAAAAAGTGTTCATGGTTTGGTGCTCTGGAAGACTTGTTCCAGAGTTACAATTTGTGTCTACACAGTCTAGTTGGACTGATGGAAAGAGTTTTGTTTATGGAAGTTGTTGCAATTGTTGGGTAGGTACTTGAAGGTATTTATGAGGTGCTACTATGTTTGGTGAAGTGTGTTATGTGTTCCAAGTTTTATCATCTTGTTGTGAATGTGAGTAATTCAATATTCATTGGTGTTTTCATTAGGTTTGGTTGACCTGGTGTCTACATGTTACAAAAGGGATAAGTATCAATTAAGGAAGCATGTGATTGATCCAAGATGTTGTTTGGGTCTTGGTTAAGTGTTAATTTTCTCCACTCTCATTCTTATCCACCATGGGAATGTTGATTCATTGACCTAATTTGAATTTGTAAAATGAAGAATGTGTAGCCAACCTTGGGAAAGTTTCTAAAGTTGAAATTGGTATAATACAAGTCAATATGTTGTGAATTATGTGAGAGAAGTGCAAACAAGTGTGAGAAGAAAAGAAGGTGTGAAACAATGTGCGAAAGTGAATTAAGGTAGTAGGACTTCTATGTGTTAGACTCTTAAAAGAAGTGAGCCGATGGTGTTTGTGATTCTTTGATTAAGGCTATGAATGTGTGTGAATTGTTGTGGTAGATTTTCTATTTTCTATCTTTTTTTTTAGGCAGTGAGCCTCCTTCTAGACAGTGATTCGTATTTTTAGGTAGTGAGCCTTGTATATGGACAATGAGTCCTATCTTGGGTAGTGAGCCCTTTGGCAGTGAGCCTTTATATCTGATTTTTCTTTGCTATTATATTGTGAGTTAATCCTCACCATGGTTTTTCCCTTATAGGGTTTTACATGTAAATATGGTGTCTCTAGTATTTACTTTATGTTATTTGCATTTCATGCTTATAATTAATAACTGATTAAAGTAGATGTGAAATTGATTAAGATCAGAAGTGGGTGCAATTTGATATAATTGATTCACCCCCACTCAGTTGTCTTGTGTAATTCAACAATTGCTATCAGATCTTTGGTTCCTTAGAGAAGAGCTTAGTTTCTTGAGGTAGATATTATGGCGCACAAATTGTTAATCCCTATGTTTGATGGATCTGACTATAGTGATTGGAAAGTGCAGATGAGATGTTGCCTGATCTCCCTTGGTTTCAAGACCTATAAAGCTATTGAGACAAAATATGTTGAGCCAAAAAGTGGTCCTTCTTCTACAGATGAGATTTCTACTTATGAGGAAAATGAAAAAGAAAGGTATGCAATCTATAGTGATTTATCTAAGACTGAGCGGATAAAAGTTATTTCATTAGGTACTACTTATGAAGTATGGGAAATTATCAAAGAAGCTAACAACAAAACACATATATGAGAACTTGAAAATGGAAGAAGGTGAAGACATTGCAAGATACTTTCAAAGGGTTCATATTGCAGAAAAATAAGTCAAAAATCAAGGTGGTACTCTAACAGATGAAGATGTAATAGAGAAGATTTTGATGAATCTACCAGAGAGTTATAGTGACAAGGTCTCAGCTATTGAGGAAGTGTATGATCCAAATAAATTCACTAAAGAGTAACTATTTGGCAACTTGACTACATTTGAGCTAAGAAAGTTTGGAAAAGAAAAGGAGAAAACATAAATAGCCTTCAAAGCCACTAAGACAAAAGATGATCTGGATAGTGAAAATTCAGAGGAGTTGGAAGCAAACATTACAATGAAGTTGAAGAAAGGTACCAGAAGTACAAAGGTATGTTACCTTTTAAATGTTTTAGTTATGGAAGTATTGGTCACTATGCTTCAAGATGTCCAAATAGAGCCATACACAAAAATAATAGAGATAATAAAGACAAAAAGGACAAGAAGTTCAAGAAATTATATTATGTTAGAGAACATGCTAGAATTTATACTGATGAATCTAATTTTGAGGATGATAAAGATGAATGCTTGTTTCTAGACTTGGAGAATAAATCTATGTCTACTAACCATGGAAACTGTGCAAGGGAATGTGGTCCGAAAGAAAGAAGGATGAGATGAAAGGTACTTTGGTTACTTCCTGTCATGCTAGACAAGATGAAGACTATTGGGTAATTGATAGTGGATGTTCAAATCATATGACCGGAAATAAAAGTAATTTTACTAAACTTGAAAATTATGATGGAGGATTAGTCATGTTTGGAGATGATTCTGGTGCAAAGATTGTTGGAAAAGGAACAATTAGTTTTGATGGAAAACACAGTATTGATGATGTCTATTATGTTAAGGGCCTAAGGCATACTATTTTAAGTGTTGGAAACACGTGTAGAAAAGGATTTAAAATTCTATTCCAGGATAACACCTATGAGATTAGAAAAGGGTCTAGAACTGTGGTAGTTGTAGGAATAAGAAAACATGGAAACATCTATGAACTTAAGAGTGGTGATGGTTAGTGTTTTGTGTCTCAATTTAATTAAAGTTGGCTATGGAACCAGAGGATGGAACATGTAAACTTTGACAATCTGATAAGGATTAGTTCGAGGGAAGTTTCCAAGGATCTTCCTAGAATCACAAAACCTACCAATACTGTTTGCAAAAGTTGTCAATTTGGAAAAAAAACAAGATGCAATTTCAAAGGAAAAGAACAATCAACTATCAGAATGCTGGAATTGATTCATATTGAATTTTGTGGTCCCACAAGAATAGGAAGTCTTAATGGTTACATGTATTTTATGCTTTTGATTTATGATTATTCTAGAATGGCATGGGTTACTTTTCTTAGGGAGAAATCTCAAGCTCTAGAAAGATTCAAAGTATTCAAAGCAAGGCTTGTGTGCAAACGTTATTCACAGATTGAAGGAATAGACTTTGAGGAGAAATTTTCTCTGATGGCAAGAATGGAAAGCATTCAAATGTTTTTGGCATTTTTGTTCACAAAGATTTCAAGTTCTACTAGATGGTGTTAATTATGAATTCCTAAATGGAGATCTAGAAGAAGAGGTGTACATGGAACAACTAGAGGCATTTCAGTTACCAGATAAACTAGACATGGTCTATAAGTTGAAAACAGAACTATTTGGACTTAAATAGGATCCTAGAGCATGGTATGCAAGGTTGGACAAATATTTGACACAACAAAGGTTCAACAAAGGCTTCGTAGACAACAATATCTATTTCAAATTTGAAGGAAACAAATTGTTGATAATGGTTGTGTATGTTGATGATATTATCTTTGGAGGAAATGAGGGTATGTCCAAGAAATTTGCAGATGAGATGCAAAAGGAGTTCGAGATGTCTATGATTGGTGATTTGAACTTCTTTCTTGGAATTCAAGTGAATCAAACTGATAAGGGCATATTCATTTCATAATCAAAGTATGTTAAATTTTTGTTGAAGAAGTTTGGAATGGATGACTCCAAACCGGTTTGTACCCCTATGGTGACTGGATGCAAACTAAGTAAGGGTGATGATTATCCTAAAATTGATCAAAGCATGTACATATCTATGATTGGTGGACTATTATATCTTACTACTACTAGACTGGATATCATGCATGCAATATGTTTTGTTGCTAGATTTGAAGAAAAACCTAAAGAAACACATGTTATAGCTGTGAAAAGTATATTCAGATATTTAAAAGGCACTCTGGATTATGGCTTGTGGTATCCTAAGGATACTGATTTCATTTTGAATGCCTACACTGATGCAGATTGGGCTGGTTGTGTAGATGATCAGAAGAGTACAAGTGGTGGTGCATTCTTTCTTGGATGTAGGTTGGTTTCATGGCTAATTAAGAAACATGATTCAGTTTCTTTATCCACTACAAAGGTTGAGTATATTGCAGCAACATCTTATTGTACACAAGCTCTTTGGATGAAACACACATTGAAGGATATGGGTATGATGTGTGATGAGCCTATACCTATATTTTGTGATAATACAAGTGCAATAAATATTTCAAAGAATCTGGTAATGCATTCAAGGACAAAGCATATATCTATCAGATATCATTTGTTAAGGGAGAAAATGTTGGAGAATGAATTTAGGCTTGAATATGTGTCTACAAAGGATCAGATTGCAGATATATTTACTAAGGCTCTTCCTAAGGATACTTTTGAGTATCTCAAGGAGAAGTTGGGGGTTACAACCCCTCCTTTGAACTAGGTGCACAAAGAGGTCCATCAGTCCAATGGATCTACAGATTCACCATCTATCTGGGATGAGGATTGGGGTCTACTCCTCAGGGGGAGTAGAGAGTATCACTGTTTTTGGATTATGTATGTGTTGTCATGGGTGCACTCCTAAGGGGGAGTGATCAGATCTTTATGGCTGAAGAATCATGCAAAAAAATAATATTCCATTGATGTTAAAGGGGGAGATAGAATCATGTGAAAAAGCCTATCTATAACTAGCTGAAAGGGAGAGAGAATCTTGTAAGGAGAAGAGTTTGCAGGAAGGTTGTGTAGGCTATCTAATCTGGAAAAAAAAAAGAGAAGAAGAAGAAGGAGAGTGTGTATGTTGTGCTTGTTGGTTTTTCACATCATGTTTTTCCATCAATGACAAGGGGGGGATTGTTGCAAGTATGAATGAGTATGGTGGTGTTGTCATTAATGTTGTCATTGATGTCAACACAATACAAATTGTTGCAGTGAAATGAATCATGTGATTGTAGGTGGTACATGTATGGTTGAGATACTATAGAGATGTTGTGAGTACATGGAGTTATCTTTATGGTGTTGCAGGTGTGTTGATATGATGAGTTATCAAGTTCTTTAAAAAAAATTAATATACAGTGAAGACAAAACTGTATGTGTGTTTTGAATGTGCTCCAGTATTATGCTCTAAATTTCTTATGTGTTGATCCTATGTTTGTGTGGATCTTTAGTGTTGTTTATGGGAATCTTTGGGTGATATATCCTGAGATATAGCTTATGGGCTGATGGAGATTGAAAGTTGTGTTCACCAATTTGTGAACTAGTTTGGAAGAGTTATTTATCTATGGACTGGGAGAAATGTTTCTACTCTGGAGTCGTCTGGTGGTTTATTTCAGGTCCTATGGATTTGGAAGAAGGTTAAAAATGGTGCTTCTATGTTTTGGAAAAAGTGTTTGTGGTTTGGTGCTCTGGAAGACTTGTCCCAAAGTTATTAAGTGTGTCGGCATAGTCCTGTTGGACTGATGGAAAGAGTTTTATTTATGGAAGTTGTTGTAGTTTTTGCAGAGGTATCTGAATGTATCTATGAGGTGTTCCAATGTCTTGTGAATCATGTTATGGGGTCCATGTGTTATCATCTTGTTGTGAATGTGAGTACTTCAATATTCATTGGTATTTTCATTAGATTTGTTGACCTAGTGTTTACACATTATAAAATGTATAAGTATCAATTAAGGAAGCATGTGATTGATCCAAGATTTTTTTTTGTGTCCTTGTTAAGTATTAATTTGGTCCACTCTCATTCTTATCCATCGTGGGAATGTTGATTCGTCGACCTAATTTGAATTTGTAAAATGAAGAATGTGTAGTCGACCTTGGAGAAAGTTTCTAAAGTTGAAGTTGGTATAAATACAAGTCAAGATGTTGTGAATTGTGTGAGAGAAGTGCGAACAAGTTTGAGAATCAAAGAAAGTGTGAAAGAGTGTGCAAAAGTGAATTAAGGCAGGAGGACTTCAATGTGTTAGATTCCATAAAGTAGTGAGCCAATGGTGTCTGTGATTCTTTGATCAATGTTGCGAATGTGTTTTAATTGTTGTGGTGGATTTTCTATTATCTATCTTTGTCTATAGGAAGTGAGCCTCATTTAGGATAGTGAGCCTTGTATCTAGAAAATGAGTCCTATCTTGGGCAGTGGGCCTTTGTATCCAGTTTTGCATTATTATTATATTGTGAGTTAATCTTCACCATGGTTTTTCCCTTATAGGGTTTTCCACGTAAATATGGTGTCTCTGGTATTTTATTTCTTTTATCTACATTTCATTCTTATACTTAATAAATGATTAAATTATATATGGAATTGATTAAGATCATATGTGGATGTAATTTGATATAATAGATTTAGGCCCCTCTCAGTTGTCTTGTGCAATTCAATAATTTTGACACAAGGTCATCCTCTCACTAGAGTGGAGGTTAAATGTAGTGTAGGAAAATGTATCCCTTTACATTTTCACACTTGTTTGGTCCCCCCTTGCTAAAATTGGGTTTCTCTATGCCTTATTTGGTCGTATTTTGCATCCAAAAACTTAATTTAATGCATTTTTTTGAGGATAATCTAACATTTAATGAATGGAAAATCATGATTCAATGTTTTTGGTTGTGTTCCAAATCTAGGGATCTAGGACTCACACACCACCTTGGGCATATGGGTCCCACCTAGGTCTTGGGACATGATTTTTAACATTACATTAAACAAGAAACTTCTTGGAGTTTGTGTCCCATGTTTAAGACATTGGGACACATACACCCACGGTGGCATATGAGTCTCACTTTAACCAAGACCTATTGCAAATAAAATTCTTGGTAGGATTTTATTAGCCTAGATCTGATGTCGACTTGTAGTGTTGTAATTTTGGGAAATTTGGCATAAATAATTATAAATAAAAGGTTATTTCTCATATTTTCTCCTTGCAAGTTTACAAGTCATCTAGCAATTTTCATGAGCAAGTGTGATCTTATGAGCATTAGAGAGAAAATTATCAAACATTTGGAGCAACATTAAAGATTTAAGCATCATGTCAAAGTCTTCATGCATCATGTGTGTTTTTGAGCTAACATTTGTGATGTAGGTTTTCATGATTCAAGTAAGCATTCAAAGAATTTATCTCATATCAAGATCAAGATTCAAGATATGTACATTCATTGGATCCATTTCACACAAGATTGCAACCTTTATTTCAAGGGTTTGGTGAGTTGCAACATTAAATCTATTCATTCATCATTCCTTCAATATATTTTATTTTATTTTGTTTGATTACCAAAATGGGGTTTGACCAAGGCAAACCCCTATTCCCTAACACTTTTTTTTTTCCCTCTTCATATGTAATAACAAATCTAGGTGATTTGGAGCTTGAAGATCCTTTGAAGATAAAGTTGCAAGATTGAAGAAAGTTGTAAAGAAGTTGTTATCTTCATGGAGACTCACCTACAAATCAAAATTTAGACTTTTTAGACTTGGAGATCGAACAAGACAAAAGCTACAGAGATCACTTGAGGCTAAAAAAGTTTTTGTCAAACCCTAATACTTGAACTAAATAACTCTAGGCGTATGAGTCCCAATATACCTCTTTTCAACATTTTTTTGTAGATCCTGATTTGTTAGCAAAATATTCCAGATTCTTCTCAAATTCTAGCAACAAGACTAAATCACCCTACCCAACGTATGAGTCCCAGTACAATTCAAAAAGCATAATTTTAGAGTCGTATATCTTTCTTAAAATCAGGTAGTTTACCAAGTTTCTTTCTACTAGATTTTTGTTTCTCAGTTTGATTTAATTCTCTTAAGTTTCTAGGGTTTAGTGCATTCTAGTTTACATTTTTTCTTTGAAGCTTCATTTTAATGGTGAACCCCCCTTTTAATCACACCTAAAGAAACCACCCCTGTGTTTTTTTTACCTCAATCGAGTCACTTGGTTGAGGTATCTTGGTTTTCTAATGAACTAGGAGTGAAATAGGTCCTAAACCCCTAGTTCCATCTCCTAAAAGGTGGAACACTATTTCCTTTTGGTTCGAACTTGAAATTATTTTAACAATTCATGATTGAAATTATAACTTGACAAGTATGTTTCAATAAAAGTTACATTCAAGGTTATCAGTGGTTTGATAGAATCCAAATAGTTCACCTCATCTAGGTTTTGAGGAAACTAGTCTAAATCTATCTTCCTTGTATACTCCATCTTCTTTATGAAATCATCCTTCCTAATGAATCACTTTGTTGTGTCAAAATCCTTTGACAAACCAAGCTCTATCAAGTTCCTTACCATTTTATCTAACTTCATATTTTTTGTAGCTTGATCCAAAAATTACTTCTTTTTAACGTATTCTCAAACACTTTTGAATGATATATGACACCTTCATTGGGGCATCAATCTAGTCATTAATATTTCCTTTTGACTTTAATTCATTTCCATTGGCTTTGTAAATTGTTTGCAAAATTTGATCTGTAATTTTCTCTATTGAAATCAATTTTTTTTTATCCCCTACATAAAAGTTTTGAAACATAACACAATGTTTGCCAAATCAAAAACCCATTTACGTTATCTTCTCCAACATTACATAAAAAATTTCAGTTCTCTCCCCTCCTACAACTACTAACTTACAAAATCTATCTCCTAACTTAGCCAATTCTGGCTTTCTAACCACCTAAATTTAGAATTCTAAAACCCAGTCTCTAACCCCCTACAAATGACAAGGCACTATCCTTTTATAGATATTACATTTTTGAATCAAGCACCAAGATTAAATAAATCCAATGGCATAGATCACTCCTCTAGAAGCATCAAGAGGTTACATTAGGGTTTTACAAATGTGGTACATCATCATCCAATTACATTCAAGTAGTTACATTATGGAGCAATGAGAAAACAATATTCTTCCATATTGACATTAATGGGAATCTTGATTGGAGCAATTAAACAACTTCACATGTCTTCTTTTGTTTGAAAATATATCCTCCAGCTATAGATAGGTTGTGGCACATATTCTTATGTAGGTACATTTAAAAACAATTTGAAACTCCACCCCTTGAGCATGCTTCCATATGCAAGTCCCCTTTTTTATTTATTTAATCCTGAAAAATAAATATCATCATTAGTAGCCCACATGTTAAAAAATTCCATTTTTGGAAAATTTTCTGAAAATTGAAACTTCAGGAATTTTGATCTAGTGTGGATTTCAAAAAATCCAAGCTACCTCGGATTTTCCATGAGAATTAAACCATGGGAAATTCGAGCTACCTCAGATTTTCCATGAGGATTAAGCCATGGGAAATCTGAGTTACCTTGAATTACCTGAAATCCAAGATAGGTCAAAATACCCTAAACCTCATAACTTTTTTCTAGAAGGAGTTTTCAAAAAATTCAAAAAGCAACCCCACCTAATTTTTCATCCTCTATCCATGGGTGAAAAAATATTTACATATAAAATTGAAAATTCAATTCAAAATTCCCATTTCCAAAATTCAAGGGAAATTCCTGGGAAATATGAGCTACCTTGGATTAAGTCATGGGAAATCCAAGCTACCTCGGATTACCTAAAATCCAAGAAAGTTCAAAATACCCTAAACCCCATAAAATTTTTTCTAGAAGAAATTTTCAAAAAATTCAAAAAGAAACTCTACCTAATTTTTTGTCCTCTATCCATGGGTGCAATTTTTTTTTTACATATATTGAAAATTCACTTCAAAATCCCCATTTCCAAAATCCAAGGTAGGTGGAATTCTCCCAGACCCTCAAGATAATTCAAAATACCCCCTTTATCAAATCAAATCTGGATTTAATCTCAAAATAACCTCCCAAGAAGAACAAAACTGAAAATTGAGAAAAATCCAAGATGTAGAGATGCAAAAGAAAAAGAGGGTCCCTGCCTCTAGTGGGGTCTGTGTGCAAAAATTGTACAACAAATGGTGACTCCTACTTGGAAAATGCTCCAGAGCATTTCAATGACAAACTGGAATCAAGAACCTAGAATCTCTAGTTATAATCCTCACATCAGGTCAACCAATAAACCAAAGTCTCAAAGTTAGTGAACAATCTAGCCCTTCCGATGCTGGAAATCCAAGTGTGTGTAAGTGTATAAATTTCCCTCTTTAAGGTACTACAAGAACCAAGTTCAGTCAAGTTAAGCTATATAAAGATTCTAAATTCAAAAGCAACTTGGATAGAGTCTCACTGCTAGTCAAGCATCCATAACCCTAACGAGGTTATCAATGTGATTCTCCCGAACATAGCTCTATTGCCAGCCAGGCATCCATAGCCTCGGTAGAGATATTCAGATCCTCCTGAAAAGTTGAATTCACTTTCTTTTGACATTCAATATTTTCTTTTCTTTTCTTTCTTTCCTTTTTTATATTCCTTTTTCCTTTTTTTTATCTTCAACCTGTAAGAAATGAAGCTCACACTCAAGGCTGAGAATCATAGTGGCACTGAAGTAGAATATAAGATTTTTCACTTAACCAAACCTATCAAGGAACCAAATAGCAACTACAAGATTTTTAAGATGTATGTAAGAAATATAATATCTGAGCACATTCAGGAGCTAACTCAATCCAATGACTTCTCCACTTTAAATATTTAGCACATGTAACACTGAATAGAAGACTTCCACCATTGCTCCTGAAAAAAATATTAGAGTTTGTAAAAGAAATACCTAAAATAGTCCCAAATAAAATAATTTTTGTTGTGTGAATAAGACACTCCCAATAGAAAATAGGGGAAACCCAAGCCGAAGAAGCAAAGCAACAACCAAACTGAAACCCAAAGCAAACCTAAACTAACCAAAACAAAAGAAAACCAAAAGAAAAGCAAAGAAATCTAAACTAACCAAAGAAAACTAATCCTACAGAAAAAGAAAAGCAGAGCAAGCTGCATTTATTCAAATTAGACTATGTACAAGAAGACTCAAAACAAATCATGATCAAATAGGGAAAACTAAGTCCCAGCCCCATATGGTTCATCAATACATGGATAAGCAATAAGGTGATGGTAAAAGTCCTCAAGAATGAAAATTCATCTTTATGTTCAACAAAATAAAGCTCAATAATGTAGCATTCAAACTCAATCTCATCAACAAGAATAATTAGCAACTGAGGCAACTCATTGAAACCATGATAAATCCATATGCAAGTTGTCTTCCTTAAACCTCCATAATCAAATTGATAAGCTTTAGAATTAATTGCGAGGAAAGAAACAACCTGGTGTGACCCTCATTCAAGTAGCATGTGGTGCTTGTTGGATTCCAATTGTGAAGAGCTGATATCCAAGCCATTAGGAGGTCTCAACTGATGGTGCAATATCCCTCTTGCACTCAAAACCTGTAACACAAAATTAGAGTCATAAATAAGAAATTCAAGATAAAAACTAGATTGAATAAATTCATAATTAACATCACGGAACTTTCCACCTATTTGCATTTTTTCATGAGATATCAATGATGAGAATACAAGGGCATCATCATGTACAACATCTTCCTCAGTAGGATGATCATCAGGAGGCATCATAGACTAATCCTCAAGCACATTTTCACCTACAACTGTGTGATTAAACACAACAATTATGACTGTAATATTATTGTTTTCAACATCATTCAGGTTTTCCTGCACATCAGTATGAACCACATTAGCTACCTCATCCTTAATACATAAAATCTATGAATTTTCACTATGTATTTCATCAATAGATAGAGAATTTTTTTTTATAAATGAGAGAACTTCCTGAATTCATCTTCTATTGGTTTATATTCTCAATCATAGCCATCCATGACATTGTCTCCTCCATTTATTCCTTCTTTTCCTTCTTCAAGGAGTTCATCGATAGCTTGTTGATATTCTTCTATTGGAGACTTATTTGATGTATCCTTATGTGCATCTCTTGAATGTTGTGAAAACTTTAATTGTTCTTCCACCTCCTTTATGGTTGTTTGGCATTAGAAATAGGTAAATTCATAATTTTCTTCCTCATGTATCATGCACCAAGTTGGTAACAACAACTCCTCTAGGAAGACTCTGTAACTTAGACTTGACCAATCCTTCAAAAATCTTGCCACAAACTCATTGTATCTAGTTTGTATTGGATCTTCATCATAAATAGAGGAAATATGACTTAGCTCTTCTTCCTATTGTGGTTCACCCTCAATTGCATTTTCCATTTCAAACACTTGGTTAGCCTCTGTAGGACCAACACCCTTTGTGTTTCTAGGCTATTCTTCACTTGAATGTTCATGAACTACCTCCATTGCCTTAGATATTTCAGACTCTTCCTTCTAGCATGTTGCTTGGTTTGTGGATGGATCAACACCTACTGCACATTCTCTAGATCTAGAATTTGTCTCCTCTATAGTACATTCCTTGATTGACTGTTCTTTCCATTCCAGATATCTCCCAACTTTAACGATAATGTCCACACATGAATGGCAAGTGAATTCTGAATGAGATGCATTATGAACTCTGCACCATTTAGATGAGATGAAATATTGCAACCACTTGTCACCACCAAGCTAATCTTTAACTAACTCCATGAATGTCTCAATTGCAGCATCAACAAACTCTATATTTGTGGAGGCTAGTGGTTCAGGCATGCTTCGCATGAAAATATCCCTTTGCAAAACCATCTCAATTCTACTTAAAAATTCCAAGCATTCAAATTTATTGTTCTTGCAGGTATTATGGATTCTACACTAGTCTGATAATGTATTGTGATGCAAAACCTTACTGTTCTAGAGATCCAATCTCTTATTCAGAGACACAAAGTTGAGGAGAATCAATCTGATGACTATTTCCATCATGGAAAGCATAAGGGTGCTTTTCCATCTTGACTCATAATTTTTACTTTCAGATTTAGAAATCTATCATATCTCAAATTTTCAACATGAATGCTCATTCAACTTCCAGCAATGTCACTTACGTTCCACCCTCCTAGCGCCAATCTGTTGATGGTGTTTTATGCACAAAAACAACTCAAACAAAATACAATATCCTATCTCTTTTGAAAGGTAAATCCGTATCAGCAAGCCTCAAGAGATAACCCCAAGGTCTCTAATGTCAGGTCTTAACAATGCATGAACAACTCAATGATAAATGTGATAATGTTGGTAATCACAAGGGACCTTACAAATGAAGAATGTTGGAAGTATACTTTCATCAGATGTAGCAATATGGTGATGCTTTCAATCCTAAAACTAACCCAAATTCAAAGAAAGATATCCTAAAACTAACTCCTAAGATCAATCACAAAAATGATGAAAGATGCAAATGGATAAATCCCCAATAAAACCAATCTCTGCTTGATCAAGGACAAGCCTACAACTACACAAAAATGATGCAATCTTCTAAGGAAATCAAAATATTTTAAGACTATGAACATTCATCTACATACCCAATAATTGGTTCAATGTAAACAAACATTCACAATTGAACTTAGCACAAAATAAGGCCCAAACTAACTTTGCACAACAATCTACAATCAAAAATTTTCTAAAAGTATGGACCAAAGATCAATCAAATATCATTCACATTTCACCATCACTGCAAAAGAACTGAAATCTAACATCTAATACTGAGAATCAAGAATAGGAAACCATAAAACTTTTGAAACATAACACAATGTTTGCCAAATCAACAACCCATTTACATTATCTTCTCCAACATTACCTAACAATTTCCAGTTCTCTCCCCTCCTACAACTACTAACTTACAAAATCTAACTCCTAACTTAGCCAATTCTGAATTTCTAACCACCTACATTCGGAATTCTAAAACCCAATCTCTAACCCCCTACAAATGAGAAGGCATTGAACTTTTATAGATATTACATTTTTGAATCAAGGGCCATGATTAAATCAATCCAATGGCATAGATCACTCCTCTAGAAGCATCAAGAGGTTACATTAGGGTTTTACAAATGTGGTACATCATCATCCAATTACATTCAAGTAGTTACATTATGGAGCAATGAGGAAACAACATTCTTCCATCTTGATATTAATGAGAATCCTGATTGGGGCAATTAAACAACTTCACATGTCTTCTTTTGTTTGAAAATATATCCTCCAGCTGTAGATAGGTTGTGGCACATATTCTTATGTAGGTGCATTTAAAAACAATTTGAAACTCCACCCCTTGAGCACACTTCCATATGCAAGTCCCCTTTTTAATTTATTTAATCCTAAAAAATAGATATCACCATTACTAGCCCACATGTTAAAAAATCCCAACCATAAAATATCCAAATAAAATTTTGAAAGTTTTGGCCCTTTGAAGAAAAATTTCCATTTTTGGAAATTTTCTACTTTTGGAAATTTTCTAGTTTTGGAATTTTTATTTTTGAAAAAAAAATCATTTCAAGAATCTTTTTACTTTGAGAACATTTTAAAATTTCAAGAAAAATTCCATATTTGGAAATTTTCTATTTTGGAAATTTTTCATTTCGGGAAACAATGCATTTCAAGAAAAAGTCCATTTTGGAAGAAAAATATATTTCGGAAAAAAAAAATCCATTTTTGGATTTTTTTTGGATTTTTGATGGACCTCAGATTTTTCGAAAATGGAAACTTTGGGAATTTTCATCTGGCGTGGATTTCGGAAAATCCAAGCTACCTTTGTTTTTCCATGAGGATTAAGCCATGGGAAATCCGAGCTACCTCGGATTTTCCATGAGGATTAAGCCATGGGAAATCCGAGCTACTTCAGATTACTCGGAATCTAAGACAGGTCAAAATACCCTAAACCTCGTAACTTTTTTCTAGAAGGAATTTTCAATAAATTCAAAAAACAAGCCCACCTAATTTTTTGTCCTCTATCCATGGGTGCAAAAAATATTTACATATAACATTGAAAATTCAATTCAAAAACCCTATTTCCAAAATCCAAGGGAAATCCATGGGAAATCCGAGCTACCTGAGATTATCCAAAATCCAAGACTAGTCAAAATACCCTAAACCCCATAAATTTTTCTCTAGAAGGAATTTTCAAAAAATTCAAAAAGCAACCCTCCCTAGTTTTTTGTCCTCTATCCATGGGTGCAAAAAATATTTACATATAACATTGAAAAATCACTTCAAAATCCCTATTTCCAAAATACAAGGTAGGTGGAATTCTTCTAGACTCTCAGGATACTTCAAAATACTGCCTTTATCAAATCAAATCCGGACTTAATCTCAAAATAACCAACCAAGAAGAGAAAAACTGAAAATTGACAAAGCCAAGACGTAGAGATGCAAAAGAAAAAGAGGGTCCCCACCTCTGGTGGGCGTGTGTTCAAAAATTGTGCAACACTAACTTATTCTAGCAATACTTTATTTAATATTTTGCTTCCCTCAAGTCTCTTACCAATATTTTAGTGTCTTTTGCTATCTTCCTCCAATTTTTGTTCCCAATCTTTTCTTTCGCTAGATTTTGTTTTAATTTTTCTGAAGTGGATTTTTCATCATTATAATTCTTTTTTCTCTCATCAATATTTTCTTTAATTCATTCAATTCCACCTCTATTTTTTCATCCTCTTTTCTTGTAGATATAGAGGCATTTTTTATTTCTAATTATTTTCTCTTGTTATATGTTACTTTCCTCTTTTCTTTGTCATTTGCTAGGTCTACCTGTAATTTTTCTATTTTAATCTACAACATTTTTTTCTCCATGTTCATTTAGCAATGATGTGTACACCAATTCATTATTATTTTTTGATACATTAATTTTGTCAGAATTTTGTATCCAAAAAATCCAATTACAAACTTCTCACATGAAATTCAAAGTGATTCATCTTATTCTCTGGTTTATTTTGAACTATGGGAACAACAAACATGTACTCCATGATTCTTATATTTGGGTCAAATGTGGTTAATACCTTGGTTGTTACAGGCTCTGAAGTTATGGTCTATGTACTCTCTATTAGTTGATTCATTTGTTTTTTATACATTTATGATTTCTTTTTAAAATCATCATTGTAATCAAAACCTGTGGTTGCAAACATAATGGAATGCTTGAATGGTGGAGTACTTGTAGTGATGGGAATATCTCTAATTATCTGAGACCAAGCTTGAGGCTAAGGATTATTCATTGTTGTTGTAATCACACTAACTAGATGAGGGTCTAGAAATAACTCCTTTGGGTTGGAAATTAAGGTAGTGGTTTTGATATTGGTAGTAGGAATTGGACTTATCATAATCCTTTGCTTCTTTATAATTCCTTGATCACAGGGTGTATGTGTAGTATCTTGTATTTTTGGCCTCTTATTTGTAATTTTTTATGTAGCACATGTTGACCACTACTGGTACTACTACCCATACCATCACCACCAATGGTAGTGCCAGTTGTACTACATTCTCCACCATGGACATGTCCTAGTTGTGATTGTATTTGACCATGAGGATTGAGAATTTAAGTTGTAATAAAATGAATTGTTTTATTTTTCCTTGTTTGCCCTTGGTATTTTTATTTTCTCTAATGCCTTGAAAATGAATATGTTTTCTATGGCCTACCTCTATTGGCACTCAAATTCCTTGTCCTTTGGACCCCAAACCACCACCTTCATAACCCATTTTTTTGGCTATGGCTACTTCTGAAGTATACATTTGTTTTGTGGTGTCACTTAAACTAGACTCGACTTTTCTTGCATATTGTACACTTTGTTATCCCTATGTTCATCAGATTCATCATCAGTTTCTTCAACTTCAAAGTGATGCTCTTTATTCCATAAATTACCAAACTCAAAATCTTTTTGGATCTTTTGAAACATTGCACTAGTTTTTGGTTCACCTAGATCATTCCTCATAGACCAAAAGGCAATAATTTTTTATTGTGTCCAATTTTTTGCTCTATAAGCCATTTTTAGAGAATTTGGTATTTTTAATTTAGTAGATGATAGATCACTTTCTTCATAAAAAATTTCATACCTCTTGATTTTCTTCTCTACTTCCCTTTATTGGTGCAATGCCATAATTTCTGCTGATAATTGTTTAAAATAAATACCTTTCTTAGTAGGAATTTTCTCCATTGCTATTTTGACCTCATCCCAATAATCCTTATTTTTTTAACTTTTCAAGCAAGGGTTTACTTTGATGTTGAATTATTCTTGCAACATTCTTATTGGGCACAATCATTGATTGAATGGTGTCACATGGATCATATTACCAATGAGAGACAACATCAAATTGATCTTTTTTCAAAAGATCATTTAGCACACTAAATGCTTTTCTCTCAAATGTGAACCCTCCACATGAAAAAGGTAAAGAAGGAAATATGCTCTTCTTTTGTTAACTGACAAAGTATAGTTGATCAGTACTCTCCATCCATCGTACATGTTCCAATTGAAAAAACCTTTTTGTCACATGTACATTGGAATTTTGTAAGGCTCTACTCCTGGACCAAAAAATCTTAGCATGATATATTCTTTCATTAAATACCAATAAACCAATTGTATTTATTTTCCTAGTTGAATTTAATTTTTACAACACATAGGCAATATAGACATTGGGGTACTTGTAATTGCTTGATACAATAGAGCCAAAAAGTAGTCAACAAAATGATTGCAGTTCCTTCAAAAATCATGCATCCTTAACTTAGTTGTCCAATCATATACTAGAGCTATTTTTTTCCTCAACATTCATATAGGGCTAAAGTTGAAGATTTTTCGTTTGAAAAATTCCACTAAATTTGAATAGAGAAAATAACACAAGTATGTTGTGAACCTAAATGTCTTAGTGGAACCTCCTTTAATCATTAAAAAGTGTTTATGCATGGATTTTACAATGTGCTCAAGAAAGTTATATTTGACAGGTCACTTATCATAATGGATATTAAATACCATTTTGAGGATGCTTGCACCCACTTCCCAATCGCTTTCCACTTTGAGGAAAAATAGCATGGAAATAATATCCTCAACCCATGGTCTAAAAATTTCCAAATCATAAGGCTCGGCTTATGAGTTTTTTTGAATAAGTTACTATGACAATCCTAAAATATTTTAATTAGAAAAGTATTTTTCTTCCCTTCATCAACTATTCCATAATCACTAGCAAGCTTTTCTAGGTCAATGTGGATGTTTCCAAATTCTTCAATTTTTAAAATCAAACAAATTTCCAAATTCTTATATAGTAATGGATAAAATTTATTCTTTGTTATCTTTATTAACAATTTATTTTATGTTATTATCATAATTGTGGTCGTAGACCATGATAAATTCTCAGTAAGATAAAAGTTCATGTAACATCATGCACCCCAATCCAACTACCCGTGATGTAGTTATAATATTAATTTCCATTGCTCTACTATTAGTAGTTCACATTTTCTTTGCAAGCTTATTCTCACATGAAAATCTAAGTTCTAAGGTAAGCCTTCCATAGATTTTAGAATTATAAATATCATGCTATTCATCTATGAAACTTGGGGTTTTAAGCTCTAACATAATCAATTTTTCTATCTGATTTTTCTTTGCCTTTCCTAATAGATGGTCTAGTAGTGGTGGTAGACATGCTTGTATAGTGTGAACTCTCAAGTTCTCAACTCTAAACCCCAAGATTGAAAACTTAAGAAATGATCAAATGTAGGTTTTTTTCTCACTTACCCAGATTTTGATTCTTGGAAAGATGAATATAGAGACATTGGTAGGCATGGATTAGCTGTGTTGGAACCTAGAATCTCTCTAGTGCACTGCAATGAGAAATATCCCTATGTGCTCACCCTCTCACCTAAAAATAAAATCACTTAGTAGTAGAAATTTTAGTTTTTTTTGTCGAATATTAAAGTGAATGAAACATGTTACCTCCAAACTAAAAAAATAGTACCTAACAATTTTGTACAAAAATATAGAATTAAATGTAATAGTTGTCTTGTATTTTTGCACCTTCTATTAATTGATCACTTTCAGCGAGAGGTGACATCATTCAAATGTTCCATTTCAAATAAATTTTCAACTGCTAATCTTTGTAAATCTAACTATTATAGGGTGATTCTGGAGGTTTGAGTTTGCAATCCTAGCACTCTATGCATTTCATTTTGGAATTCAAGAACAACCACCCATCAAACATTCATTGTACGGTTGAAAAACTTATGATATAAAAATGTGTTTTAAAGTGTTTCAAACTTTAAAGTATGCTAGGATATTAAATCCTCATGAGATTGTTCCATGTGTCATCATTCTATTACTCATAATCCTAGCCTTCGATAGAAATCCCATTGGAGACATTGAGATGAGCCCACATGTCCTTATTTTATGGTTCCATGAGTCACATATAGATCTTCTAGAATTATCCCACAGACCTGCTGAATCCCTTTAAAAAGCATGAAATTGAAAACTGTCCCTTTCCACGATTCCACGACAATAAAATTTCTTGCAAGTATGAGTAGTTGGTGTTGTCATTGATGTCAACAAGTTTGGGGGATATTGTTGCAAGCTTATGTTAGTGTTGTCATTGATGACTAGTTGTGTTGATGCTTTGATTAACTGCATTATGTTTTCATTAGTAAGTGCTACTAATGTCAACCTCTAGTGTTGCTTTGATAAGCTTATATGGATGTATAGTTGTTGCAGATTGGTTTAGTTGTGATGAGGAAGTGCTAAAGATGACTATGTGTCTTTGTTTCTTGGCTTCCAAGTGCTTTTGAGAAAATTTGGATAAAAGAGGAAAATAGTGTGTTGCAGAGGTGCTCTCCTGTATAGTGTAGTGTTATGGTTTTTCTCTGTATTTCTTCTATCTTGAAGATATACTTGTGTGGTTCTGATATGTTAGTCAAAGGTGTTCAAAGGTTTTATATCCCAAATTTCTTAGTATGGATCACTGTACAAAATATTTTTTGTTCACTATAGTGTGAGTTGTGTTGTAGTGGTATTTCAAAGAAATGGTTTTGCTCCGCATTTCTTTGTAGTTTGGTTTTTGGTCTTGCAATTTTGGAAGTGTCCTGATAATGATCATATCTACCTACAATCAATTTTTTTCATGGTTTGGTGATTTGGAAGTTGGTTTCTTGAGTTATATAGCATGGAATATGTCTGAGTATACTATGCATGTAAATTCTTCAAGTGAAAGTTGTTGTGAATGAATTTTTGGATTTGAGGGTGTTTGTGGAATATTCTATATTGCATTCAATTGTTGTGAGTGTTCTATGAGTCATATTTGAATTTGAGGAACCTTGTACTTAAATGTTAATGGTGTTTTCACTAGTTTGGCTAACCTTGGGTGTTTACACTAATGATAGATTTTCTTTGGTGATTATGGAAGCATGGCATGGTGTATATGTTTGATTTAGGTCTGAGTTAAGATGTGGTGTGGTCCATTTTAATTACTCTCCACCATGAGAATGCTTAGTGCCAAACTAATTTGAATTGGCATAGTTGAGGTGCAAAGTCAACCTTGGAGAAAGTTTTCAAAGTTGAAGATGGTATATGTAAGTGTGGAATAAGTAAAATAACTACACTTCTTAATAAGACATCATATCAAAAGAATTAACAAATATTAATCTAATTAAAACAATAAAACTCATGAAAGCTTCATATTTCTCTTTATCTTCAAAGATTTATTAAATCACAGGGCTCTCAGATTTTGTAAGTATTGTGACTATTAAAATACCAATCTAGAGAATGAGATGCTACTAAAATGTAGGAATCTAATCCTATATGATGATGGTTAAATGATTATGATGCTACTATAATCTAAATTGACATGAAATTTGATAAAGGAAGCTACAGTAAACTATGATGCAGCTAAATGATTCTATGCTAAAATTATATGATTAATTGCTAAATGATAATTCCTTGATTTCTCAATCGCTATTCCTACAGAGTAAGTTTGCACAAAGTTGGGATCTTTTTCCTGTAGAAAGGGGTTGTATTTATAGATTCTCGATAGCATATTTGTGAAGGGGTAGCACAACAAAGGTTTAGATTCAATCTTGAGGATTCAATGGTGAAGGATGAAGGATTTTGTGCTGATTATGGAGATTGTTCCTCCCCACAAAAACATTTAGCTAGATAATAGGAAAAATCCATGGAAGAAGATGAAGGAGTTGCCTGCAATTTTGTCTCCAAATTTTCCTGTGAAAGTTGAGATGAATTAAATTAGACATTTCATATCTAATCTGGTAGGTGGATATGATTAGCTATAGAATATATTTTTCAATTGAACATTTAGATTTATTCAATTTAGGAAAAAAGATATTTAATTTAATAAAACAAACTTTAGAAGTCTATGTTTATTAAATAAATATGGAAGTAATATGATAATTGATAGAAGAAAATAATAATGATAATTAAATAAAAACAAAGTATTAAATTTGTTTATTTAATTAGGAAGAAATAAAATAATAAAGATAGAAGAATTAAAAGTGAACTATATAAATAAATATTTATATTTATTTAATAGTAGAAGAATTAAAGGTTAATTAATCAAATAAATCGTATATAATTAATTAGATTATCTAGACCATTTTTAGGTGTATACATTTTGCCCCTCTTTGAAGTGATGTGTTTACGCATTTCTTCAAAGAAATTTTTGCTTCTATTGCTAATATCGACGAATTTTTTTTAGATATGTCCCAAATGTTGATTTTGTTGTGATGATGGATATATGCCCCCTCGGGAGATAAATTGATGAATTGATGAATTTTTGAATTTTTTGTATTTTTGGAATTTTTTCATTTTCTTCAAATTTTTTATGATTTCTGATGATTGATTAAGGTTTGATGATGAAATAATTTATCTCCCCACATATAGTTATGAAAATGCCCCTCTGATGAAGTATGAATTAACCTCCCATAAATAAAAATAAATAATCCCACCTAAATATCATTTAATCACTCTATAAAATTTTTAAAAGGTGTGGATTAGAATTCATTTGTGCAATTGAAGTTTTCAAATTTGAGAGAGAGATTGATTTTGAGCTATTTGGAGAAAAATGCCAATCCCTTACTACACTCACCATTTCGAGTGCATGTGTTGACACAACTGCTCGACCACCTACGGACCTTCGGTACATCCCTGTGAACCTCCTTGTTTTTTTTGTTTTTTAATTTTTGTGCATTTGATTCGGCTTTTAAAATTTCAAATTCTTTTAGTGCATTAGAAGCCTAAAGTAGCACATAGGATTGTTGTTTTAGCAAGTAGATTAGAATAGTGAATAGGTCAGGTTTTTTAGCATGTCGATAGGTTAGATTAGCACACTAGTAGTTTTAGCACCTAGATGAGATTTTATAGTGCATAGACAAGCTAAAGTAGCACATATAATTTTATAACACGTAGGGCAGATTTTGTAGTGCATCTGTTAGATGAAATGGTGCATATGGTGATTTAGCACATTGACCACTTGAAGTGGTTCATTGACCTACTAAAATGGTGCATTAAATCTTTTAGCACTTTGACCACCTATTTTAGCGCATTGAGTCATTTTAATTGCACATTGAATGAAAGTTAGAATGATGTATTTTATCAATTTTTTCCTTGATTTTGTTGATTGTCGATCATATCAGCCGTTGGTTTGATATGATTGATGATCTTAATAGAGTAGATGATGTTTAACCTCATGAAAGGCGAGGTTGATGATTGATTGACAATAATTAACCTCATGATAGGCGAGGAATAATTATAGGTTGATTTATATACCTCATGATAGAGGAGGTTGATTTAATTAATTGACCTCATGATAAGTGAGGTACAATTTTTTTAAGATTGATGATTGACCTCATAATAGGTGAGGTTGATTGATGGTTGCTCACAAGATCTGATAAATTCTCACTAGAGCTATTTAGATTTGATAGGTTGATTGATGTTTGATGAATTGACATAGATTACTGACTTTCAACATTTTGTGATGATAGGAGGCATTAATGAACCTCCATGTTCATGAGCGGTTTCTTAGGACTTTTGATTTGATACCGCAGCTAGTGTAGCCATAGACAATAGTTATTGCACATTGTGGATTGTCTTCTCTCTTATATATGCCCCGGATTAGGATTAATCAGGGTCTCCTGACAGCCCTAGTAGAGAGGTGGCATAGCGAGCATATTACCTTCCACCTTCCTACTAGCGAGATGACTATCACTCCTGAGGATGTATGGAAATTTTTGAGGATTCCTGTTGTTGGTGACCTTGTGCTATATGATTCTATAGAGTAGGGTGGGATTGATGTTCTCCAAAGAGTATTTTAGGATGATCATATTTGTGGGTACGAGATTCCATGGCGTGAGATGGTGGATGCCTATGCCACCCTGCCTTTAGTACTTGCTGGCTTTATTGGAGGTTTCCTTTGTTTTTATGAAAGTTACAATAGTCTACACCATTCCACCAAGATGGTTTCAATTTTGGTTCCCAATTTATTGCTTCAGGTAAGGTGATAAGTCCATTTGCAATAAGTTCTCTCATTGTTGATTCTAGTGTTTTTCCCAATGGTGTGAATCTTCATTAGTTTGATGATCTTTGGTATGATTGCAGTTTAGATTCTCTAGTGTTTGGATTGTTGTTTTGATTGACACTTTGATTGATGTTTTGGTCATTATTTTGATTGGTCTTTGTAGTAGTTTCCGTTAAATTAAATATTGGTTTCGTATTTTGTGTGTCATTTGTAGCATCATTGTTTCCAGTATTTCTATTCTTTTGCCAAAAATTAGGTTTGTCATTGTTGCCATAGTTATTTGAGGAATTTGTATTGTTTAATCCTTCATTGTAATGTTTTATCACCCCTCTTTTTACCAAATATTCTTCGATCTTGAGCCCATTTTCAATCACTTTCTCAAATGTAGGTGGACATTGTAGTTCAAGCCTATAGCTCATGTCACCAGTTAAGTTGTCAATGAATAGTTCCACCTTTTCTTCTTCAGGTATAGAACATGGATATCTAGCAAACAACCTTCATCATGATTGTAGAAATGAGAGGAATGATTCACCTTTCTTTTGATTCATGTTGTATAGGTCTTTTATTGTTACCTCATGTTGAATATTATAGGAAAATTGTGAGATAAACCTGTTGACTAGTTCTTCAAAAGTTCGAATCCCTGGTTGTATTTTAGAGAACCATTCCATACATTGACCTCCTAAGCTCCTTTGAAATAACCTCATTAGATAAGTTTCCTCTTGTGCAAATTCTAAACTCCTGGTTCTGAATTCCCTCACATGGTCAATTGGATCTATTTTACCATTGTACTTATCATATTTCAAGAATTCGCAATGTCTAGGAAAAGGTATCATGTCCACACTTGGATCAAAAGGATAAGGACAAATGTCCTGTAATGAGTACCTTTTAGTGTTTCCCTTTTGCATATCTTGAAGTTGTTGTTGCAAGTTTTTCATTTGATGTTTTAGGGCAACTACTTGATCTATGTTTTGTGTGTTTTGTGGTTCGATTTCAATTGCTCTAGGTGTCTCTTTTAATCGATTGATATCAAAGTCTTTTAGAATTTTTACACCTAGTTCAACTAGCATTAAAAGGTATTTTTCCATATCTTGTTCTAAGACTTTTTCCATGAATTTATGGAAATTTGGATCTTGTTGCATTGTTTGAATGTCTTCTTGTTTTATTTGATTTGTGTCATTTTCGTGGAGTCTCCTCCAAGCATTTTCTTCAGCCATGGTGTTTGGTGTTTCAATTTCCTTTTCTCTAATTTTTTGTCTTTGTAACCTCGTCAAAATTGGCATACAAGTGTTTGTTCTTCTCACTAAACTTTGATCTTTTCTTTTGGATGAGTGTCAAGGTATTAACTTAAGTCAAATAGAATGATAAATTCTATTGATGAGACTAAGATAAAAATATTATTATTTTGTTTTTATTTCTTGATTGTGGGATGACAAAATCCTAATAAAGAAACTTGACATAATAATCCAGAATTTTTGTTTGATGGTTTAAACACTTTAAGGTTGCAATATCTTGGTTTAATTTGATAAATTTTGACTTGTAAGTCTTATCTTTCCAAGTTTATGACACTGTTTGGACCTAGGAAATGTTTTTGTTCTGAGAAAGATCCTAGTCTTGATGTTAACAGTCTGATATCGATTTCAAATAGCTCTCTATTTTCTTGTTCCATGGATGTGCTATAACAGGTAGTCAATGTGCTAAAATAGGCTATGTACATGCTAAAATATATGGTGTAATGCACTATCAAAAATGATATATGTGCTAGAAGATATGGTGTATGTGCTAAAACAGACTGTGGATGCGCTAAACTGGAAGTTGTCAGGATGTTCATAGTTTTGTTCGTTTGTTTTGTTTTTTCTCAGCAAGATGATTAATTCTAGGGTGTAATTTTGTAACCAGTGAAGATAGTGGATAATTATTGTGCTTGTAAATCTTAGATTTTGATAATCTATTGGGATGATACCATCGAAAATAACCTTACACAATAAAGCCATATTGTAAATAGTTGTTTCAGATTCTATGCATTAAACATGTAGTGAGTATTCTAGAATCTGGTTTGATTCTTTCATTTCCATAGGTTTTGACACAAATACAAAAAATTCAAGAACTTTTCTATCTCAAGTAGGTCACTTAGAATATGACATCCCATAGCTTACAACTATGTCAGCTCACACAACCTTGTCACCCCCTAGAGGGTACCCGTGTTTTTTCCTTTCTCGAGTCTTAACCAAATTCGAATCCTCCACTTTTGGCCAGGGTCTCTGATAGTTATATGGTGAGTGTCTTGGGGGTAGATTCTTCCCTCCCATTGTACCATCATATAAAAAGTGTTCAAAAATTGACATAGTTGGATTCTACACTAAAGTTCATAGATAGGGTATCTGTTTGGAGCAGCAATTGATAAAATCCCTCAAGAGACCTCCCAATCTTTAGAATAAAGATTTTGGGGATGGCTATCTTGCATAGTTTCATTGAATTGTGGGTTCCCCAAATTCACTTTTTATTATAGTGGGTTAGAAAACCTAGCTTTGGTTATTCCCACTTAGGTCATTCCCATAGGGTGAGTACTTTTCCCACTCTGGAAGGCCTTCTAAAGGATTTAATAAAGTGGGAATAAAAATTCTAGCATTCTAATCACCCAATTAAGGGGAGAGCATAGGCCTATTGCTTTCGAAACATGGAAAACATGGGGTTCAAACTATTTCCTTAATTAATATAGATGCACTATTTTAACCAAAGGAAAATAAAATAATTGAACTTAAACCCCTGCAAACATCATTAGTATTTTTTATGAGTTTTTTCTTTGATCGACGTAGATTTTTTTTAGCAACTGTCTTTTACAAGTGCATTTCGTACCTGAAACACATAAAATAGTGATTAGAATTCAGATTTTTTAAAAATTCTACAAAAGTAATTAGATGCGCCACAACAGTGGTCAGATGCACCAATTTTTTTTTTAAATACACCATAATTAAAGTCCTATGTGCTATAGGAATTGATGGACATGCTAAAATAGTAGGTCTATGCACCGAAAGAAAAATCCCTGGCTGGTGACACAAAAAGTTTGATGCGCCAGAACAGTCGTTGAACATGCTAGAATATTTGGTGGATGCATTGGAACAGTCATTGAACTCACTAGAGTATCTTTCACATGGGTCATAAGATCTCTTGATCATGCTAAAACAAACATTTCAGAAGCCTGTAAGGACACTTTTCAGAAATAAATGTTAAATATGGGGTTCAGGCCCCATGGTGGGTGCTAAAATGTAAGTGTGGAATAAGTAAAATAAGTAAAATAACAATACTTCTTAATAAGACACTATATCAAGAGAATTAACAAATATTAATCTAATTAAAACAATAAAACTCGTGAAAGTGTCATATTTCTCTATATCTACAAAGATTTATTAAATCACAGGGCTCTCAGATTTTGTAAGCATTGTGACTATTAAAATGCCAATCTAGAGAATGAGATGCTACTAAAATGCAAGAATCTAATCCTATATGATGATGTTTAAATGATTATGATGCTAATGTAATCTAAATTGACATGAAACTTGATAAAATAAGCTACAGTAAACAATGATGTAGCTAAATGATTCTATGCTAAAATTCTATGATTAATTGCTAAATGATAATTGCTTGATTGCTCAATCATTATTCCTACATAGTAAGTTTGCATAAAATTGGGATCTTTTTGCTGTAGAAAGGGGTTGTATTTATAGATTCCCAATAAAATATATGTAAAGGGGCAGCACAACAAAGGTTTGGATTCAATCTTGAGGATTCAATGGTGAAGGATGACGAATTTTGAGCTGATTATGGAGATTGTTCCTCCCCACAAAAATATTCAACCAGATGATAGGAAAAATCCATGGAAGAAGATGAAGGAGTTGCCTGCAAATTTGTCTCCAAATTTTCTCGTGAAAGTTGAGATGAATTAAATTAGACATTTTATATCTAATTTGGTAGGTGGATATGATTAGCTGTAGAATATATTTTTCAATTGAACATTTAGATTTATTCAATTTAGGAAAAGAGATATTTAATTTAATAAAACAAACTTTAGAAGTCTATGTTTATTAAATAAATATGGAAGTAATATGATAATTGATAGACGAAAATAATAATGATAATTAAATAAAAACAAAGTATTAAATTTGTTTATTTAATTATGAAGAAATAAAATAATAAAGATAGAAGAATTAGAAGTGAACTATATAAATAAATATTTCTATTTATTTAATAGTAGAAGAATTAAAGGTTTATTCATCAAAATAAATTGTATTTAATTAATCAGATTATCTAGACCATTTTCAGGTGTATACAGTATAAATAAGTGATGAGTTGATGGAGAATCAATTAGTGAAGTGTGTGATGCAAATTGCATAGTTGTGAAGTGCAATGTGATATTAGTGAGTCAGACTACTAGAAGTAATGAGAAAGAGGTGTCTATAATCTTCAAAGAGACTACAAATGTGTTGGTGTTGTTGTGGTGGATAATTTTTGTTCCATTGAGATGGATTTCTCACTGTAACACTCTTCTTTCTTCTTTTCTATAATTTGGTAGTGAGCCTTTGATAGTGAGTCCTTCTTTCTTTTGGGCAGTGATCCCTCCAATAGTGAGCCCATTGTATTCAGTATTGCAATTACTATATATTGTGAGATAATCCTCACTGTGGCTTTTCCCTTCTTGGGTTTTCCATGTAAATATGGTGTTTTTTTGTGCATGGTGTTCATGTGTTTCAGTTTTTTGTTATTTTCTTTGATGCTAAATCATTCTAACAATTTAAGAGTTAATTAAGTTGATTTGGATCTTAATGTTTATGATTTTTTTGGAGTTTTAATGTCTAAATAACTCACCCCCCTCTTAGTTGTCTTGTGTGAATTCAACAATTGGTATCAAAGAAAGGTTTCTTGGAAGAAATCTTAACCGCTTGAGCTAGATTTGGGGTATCACACAAGAGATGATCCTTTGTTTGATGGATTAGACTATAGTTTTTGGAAGATAAGGATGGAAGGTTTCCTGATATCTCTTGGATTTGGAGTTTGGAAGTCTATTGAGACTAGATATACTATGCCTACTGGTGGTCTGAAGACTAGTGATGAGATCAAGGCCTCTGAGAAAAATGGTGAAGTAAGGTATGCTCTTTTTAGAAAAATGGTGAAATTTATGAGTTTGAAATATGCTAGAGAGATCTAGACAAAGTTGGAAATTATTTATTAAGGAGATGATAAGGTCAAGAAAGCTAAGATGCAGAATCTAAAGATCACATTTGAGAACCTGCAAATGTCTGAAGATGTAAACATTACAAGCTACATGTTGAAGGTGCATAGATTTTTCAATTCCATTAGAGTTCTTGGTGGAAATATTGAAGAAGAAAAAGTGGTGAAGAAATTATTGAGAACTCTTCCTAAACCCTATAGTCATAAAGTTTATGCTATTGAGGAAGTTCAAGATTTAAGAAAACACTCTATAGATCAGTTGTATGGTGCTTTATCTACTTTAGAAATGAGAGAATTTGGTGTAAGTAATGCAAAATTTGAGATTGCTTTTAATTTTGGAAAATTAAAAAAGACTAAGGAATCATATCAGGAGGATCTTGATGATGTAGAAGAAAGATTTGTGAGGAAAATTAAAAAGGGTAAGAGTAAATACAAAGGTAAGATACCTTTCAAATTTTTCAGTTGTGGTAAGATACGTCATTATGCTTCAAGGTGTCCAAATAGAGCTTTCAATAACAAAGAAAAATAAAACAAAGGTAAAGCAATCAAAAAAAAAAATTAGAGAAGATGCCAATATATTTGACCATTAGTTTGAATATGGATATGATGAAGATAGTGAATGCTTGTTCATGGCTATTAAAGATGAAACTATTTTTTCTAACTTTGAGAGATGTGTGAAGGAAAGTGCTTTGAAAATAGGCCACAATGCTATGGTGACTGCTCTTCATGCTAGAAAGGAGAAGAACTACTGGATTATTGATAGTGGATGCTCAAATAATATGATTCGTGATAAAAGAAATTTTTTAAAACTTGAGAAATATGAAGGATGCATAGTTAATTTTTGTGATGATACATTTTCTAATATATGTGGAAAAGGTTCTATCAATTTTAATGGCCAACATAATACATATAATTTTCCTTATGTTAAGGGTTTGATAAATAGCCTTTTGAGTGTTGGAAACATGTGTAGCAAAGGATGTAATCTCATGTTTCAAGGTGATGGATGTGAGATCAGAAAAAGATCTAGAACTATGGTTGCTACTTGAAGAAGGACAAATGGAAATGTTTAAAAACTCAAAGGTGTTGATGGTCATTTCTTTATGACTCAAATTAATGAAAGTTGGCTATGGCATAGAAGGATGTGTCATATTAATTTTGATAGCTTGGTATGGATCACTTTTAGTTCAAGTTGTGAGAGATATGCTAAGGATTACAAAACACGTTAATGTTTTATGCAAGGAATGTCAAATTGGGAAGAAATCAAGAAGAATTTTCAAATTCAAAGAACAATATATTAGTAGATTGTTAGAACAGGTGCATACAGACCTTTTTGGTCCTACCAAAGTAAGAAGTCTTCAAGGTGACAAGAATTTCATGTTATTGATTGATGATTATTCTAGAATGACATGGGTTACTTTTCTCAAAGAAAAGCCAGAAGATCTAGATATGTTTAAAGCATTCAAAGTTATGGTTGAGAATGAAATGGATATGAAAATCAAGTGTTTGATGTTTGAAAAAGGTGGATAGTTCACTTCTAATGAGTTTAATTTTTTTTGTGAGAATCATGGGATAAATAGGCATGTATTTTCACCTAAGAGTCCATAGCGGAATGGAGTGGTTGAAAGAAAGAATAGGACTATTTAGGAAGCCACAAGAACAATGATGAAAGAGGCAAGCCTACTAGAAGTCTATTGGATAGAAGTAATTCATATTTTTGTCTACATTCTTAATAGAGTTCAAGCAAGAGAAAAAAATGCAAAGACTCCCTATGAGTTATGGTATGGAAGGATTCCTACTATCAAATACTTTAGAGTGTTTGGAAGCAAGTGTTATAGTAGAAGAAATGAAGAAAACTTAGGAAAGTTTGATATAAGATCTGATGAATTTATCTTTCGTAGATATTTTACAAGAATCAAATCTCACTGGTGCTACAACAAGAGGCTGAAGAAGATTATTGAAAGTGCAAATGTCAAAGTGGATGAAGACTTACAAAAGAATTATGTGGTGTTAGATGGATATGAATCAATTGAGTCCTCTTGCATATAAAATGATAGAGATGAAGATAAGGAAAAATAAGTTCAAATTGAAGAGGAAGAAGCTCTAGAAAGGAACCCTAAGACCCCTAAGTATGTGTAGAAGAAGATATTTTTGAAGATTAGATCATTGGTGATAAAATAAAGGGTTTGTTGACAAGAAGAAAAGGCTCTATGGCTAAATAATAGGTAAACCTATATTTACTCTCAAAAGTTGAACCTAAAATAGTGATTGAAGCATGAAAGGATGAATATTAGATGAAGGATATGGAAGAAGAACTAATGTAGATTGAGAAAAATTAGACTTGGAAAATTGTCCCAAGACTAGAAAACAAGAATGTGATTCGAACTAAGTGGATATTTTGGAAAAAAATGAATGAGAATGGAGAAGTGGTAAGAAACAAGGCAATTCCTGTGTGTAAGGGATACTCAAAAGTAGAAGGAATAGATTTTGAGGAGACATTTTCTCCTGTGGAAAGAATGGAAGCTATCAGGATTTTTTTTTCCTTTGAAACACACAAATATTTCAAAGTATATTAGATGGATGTGAAGTTTTCTTTCTTGAATGGCGAGTCAGAAGAAGAAGTATACATTGAACAACCGAAAGGATTTTAGTTATTAGACAAATTAGATATGGTCTACAAATTGAAAAAGAGATTATATGGGCAGAAGCAAGCTCCCAGAGCTTGGTATGCAAGGTTGGATAGGTACTTGATACAATAGGGATTCAATAAAGGTACCATAGATAGTAATCTCTATTTATTTGAAAAAGATAATATTTTTATTATGGTGGTGTATGTTGATGATATAATTTTTGGAGGAAATGAAGGTATGTGCAAGAAATTTGTAAAAGATATGTAGAAAGAGTTTGAGATGTCTATCTTTGGGGAGATGAATTTCTTCCTTCGACTACAAATTAATCAAATAGAAAAAGGAATATTCATTTCAAAATAAAAATATGTCAAGAAAATGTTGAAGAATTTTAGAATGGGAGATTCTAAATTGATATGTACCCCTATGGTTATTGGTTGCAAGCTAAGTAAGAATGATGAATATTCTAAGGTTGATTAGAGAAAATATAGATCAATGATTGGAGGATTACTATATCTATTAGACCAGATATCATGCGTGTAGTTTTTCTTATGGCTATATTTTAAGATCATAAAGAGTCACATGTTGCAATAGTGAAGAGGATTTTCAGATACTTAAAGGGAATTCTAGAACATGGCTTGTGGTATCCAAAGCATGCTATTTTTTCTCTAAGTTCATATACAAATGTAGATTAGGTAATATGTGTTGATGGCATGAAAAGTACAAGTGGTAGTGCATTCTTTCTTAGATGTAGATTGGTGTCTTGGTTGAGAAAGAAACAAGATTAATTATCTTTACCTACTACAAAGGGAGAGTATATCGTAGCAACATCTTGCTGCACACAAGTGTTGTGGATGAAGAAAACCTTGAAGGATATCATAGTTGTATATGATGAACTAATTTTTATATTTTGTGATAATATAAGTGCTATTAACATTTCAAAGAATCTAGTGATACACTCAAGGAAAAAAAATATCTTAATCTGGTGTCACTTTTTTAGAGAGAAGGTTGTAGAGAATGAAGTGAAGCTTGAGTATATGCCTACAAAGGATTAGGTTGTTGATATATTCAATAAGGCTCTTCCTAAGGTTAATTTTGATTATCTTCGAGAGAAGTTAGGGGTTATTACCCCTCCTTCTTTGAACAAGATGCCTAAGGATATGCATCATTCTAGTGGATTTCAAGATTTATCCTTGTTTTTTATTGATGATTGGAGGCTATCTCTCAGGGGGAGTCACTAGCGCATTGTTGGATGTTGCACTTGGGGGGAGTTAGTGTTGGTATAGATTGGTTTTATCCATTTTTATCTTAGTTTAAAAGGATATGTGTAGTGGTTTCTAGTTGGTAAAGTTTGTTGTGTTCTCCTAAGGGGGAGTATGCAAAGCAATAAAGAGATAAAGTGTGTATGTTCGACGTTAAAGGGAGAAAGATATGTAAAATGTGTTATCCTTTGTCATTGATGTCAAAGGGGGAGAAGAGAAAGAAATTTGAAAAAGGATTAGATGAGAAAGGGAGATAGAATAGTGTGAATAAGGAATTTCAAGGAAGAGAAAAAAAATAAAGAAAGAGAAAATTGTATGGAGCAGTATGTTGGTGATCAAAGTTGTTTGTTGTTGATGATGATTTCCACATCATGTGTTTTCATCAATGACAAAGGGAGATATTATTGCAAGTATGATTAGTTGGTGTTGGCATTGATTTCAACAAGATTGGGGGAGATTGTTTTAGGCTTACTTTAGTGTTTTCATTAATGACTAGTTGTGTTAATGCTTTGATTAGTTGCATTATATTGTCATTAGTAAGTGATACTGTGATCCCTTTAAAATGCTACTCCTAATGTGAGAGGCTAAAAAAAACTAATGATGCAATAACAAAAGCAATAACACTAAAAGAGGACACCTCAATAAGATTAGCCTAAGAAAACGGTGAAGCAAAGAAGTAAGATAAAACAATTGATGATTGAAGTTGGTTATACCTTTCCTTTGCTACTCCTTTCTTGGTTGGCCCTTTGATTCTTGAAGAGTTGTGTGCTCCTTGGATGGCAAGCTATGTTGAATATACAAATGATATGCAAAATGGGTGAAAATGTAATGATGAATGAAAATGCTAAGTGTTATGATGAATGAGAGCTCAAATGGTAAATTTGCAAGAGTTTGGTAGAAAAAGTCTTGATTCCTAAAGTGAGGGAAATGAGGGGGTATTTATAGGATAATTGGAATTCTCTAGAGAATTCAACGGTTGAGATCGATCCAACAAGATCAAGATGAAGGGATATGGTGAGTTGAGAAATCGCAAGCCCTCACATCTTGACATGTGGAATGTGAGATGTCTTAGGGTGGAGTGATGTGGAAATGAGGTGGAGGAGAAGGAAAAGAGGTGGAAGAGAAGGACATGAGGTGGATGAAGGACAAGTACCTTTGAGGTACCCTGGGGGATGAGAAGATTTCCTCAAAAAGGAACTTCTTGTCCCCAAATGAGGATGATAGAGACTTTTGAGGGATTTTAGAATTCCTCAAAAATCTCCATGGGAAAAAGGGATGTGTGTGGGAAAAATAAATGTAAATTAAAAATTTACATTCATTGGAGAGTTTATTGGATAAAAGGAGGTCTCCAAAAAGCAGGAGATTTGTCACATGTGGGTGATGTGACAAGTCCAAGGTTCTAGAAGTCCTTGGCACATGTAAAGTGACAAGTCAAGCCTTCTAGAATCTTGCATGGGGGATGAGGAAGACATTGGGAAGACAAAAGTGAATTAAAAATTCACATGGGGAAGAGAGGAACCTTGGGAAAATAAATGTGAATTAAAAATTCACATGGGGAAGAGAGTTCAGGCTAAAAATGGTAAGTGGGAAGGTTGACCAGAAAATGTAAGCTAAATGTGGCTAATGATTCTGATTAAGGTTGTGCAAACACAAGATTAGGATAATTAATGAGAGATTAGAGGCAAGTGGGAGATTATGGAGGATGTGACACTTAATCAAGATTAAGTGGTACACATCCTAATCAAAAATTAATTAATTTAATCTGAATTAAGAGAGGGTTATGGAGAATATGACAAGGAGAGAGAAAAAAGGGGAATTAAAAATTGATTTTAATCCAAATGGGTTAAATGACCAAATTAAATAATTTGTCATGTTTATTTAATTTAGAGAAGAAAGGGGGTATAAGGTAAAGTATTTAATTTATTTAATTACATACTTTAAGAACCTTAGGTAGAAAATGAAATAATGATTAAATAAATTATTTAATCACTGTTAATGGAATAGATGAATATAATAGATGATTTTGATCATATGGAAGTGGTCAAATTTGGATGTCTACAACTACTATTGTCAGCCTCTAGTGTTTCTTTGATAAGATTCTATGGATGTATAGTTGAGTTGTAGATTAGTTTAGTGGTGATGAGGAAGTATTGAAGATGATGAATATGTGTCTGTAGTGCTTGGTTTCCAAGTAATTTTGAGAAAAATTGAATAAAAGAGGAAAAAAATGTGTTGCAAAGGTGTTCTGGTGTATAGAGTGGTGTTTTGGTTTTTCTTTGTATTTCTTCTATCTTGAAAATATTCTTGTGCAATTTTTATATGTTGGTTAGAGGTGTTCAAAGGTTCTATATCCAAAATTTATTGTTCTATATTATTGTGCAAAAGAAGTTGTTTTCAGAAGAGTGTGAACTGTGTTGGAGTGGTGTCTAGGAGAAATGGTTTTCCTTTGCATTTCTCCACAATTTGGTTTATGTTCTTTTGATTCTGGAAGTGTGTTAGTAATTATCATATCTACCTATAGTCATTTTTTTTTGTGGTTTGGTTCTTTAGAAGTTGGTTTCTTAAGTTATAGATTATGGAAGGATGCCTAAGTGTACTACATGCGTACATTCTTCAAGTGAAAGTTATTGCAAAGGAATTTGTTAGATTTTAGGGTGTTTGTGGAATATTCTAGATTGTATTCAAGTGTTGTGTGTGGTCCAAAATCCATATTTAAATTTTAGGAGGTATGTACTTAAATTTTTGTGGTGTTTACACTATTTTGACCAACCTTTAGTTTCTTACACTGGTGTATATGTTTGATTTAGCTCCGAGTTAAGATGTGGTGTGGTCTACTTTCAATACTTTCTACTATGGGAATTTTTAGTGTTGGCCTAATTTAAATTTGCATAGTTGAGGTGCATATCTAACCTTGGAGAAAGTTTTCAAGGTTGAAGATGGTATAAACAAGTGATGAGTTGATAGATAATTAAGTAGTTAAGTGTGTGATGCAAATTGCAAAGTTGTGAAGTGTGAGTTTTTGAAGTGTAGTGCAAGCTTAATGAGTTAGACTGCTGGAAGCAATGAGCAGAAGGTGTCTACAATTTTAAAGAGACTATAAATGTCTTGGTGATGTTATAGTGGATCTTTTCAATCCTATTGAGATGGACATGTCATTGTAACACTCTTCTTTCTTTTTTTTTCTGTAATATGGCATGAAGCCCTTCTTTCTTGTGGGTAGTGAGCCCTCCGGTGGTGAGCCATTTTTATTTGGTTTGGAAGTACTTCATATTGTGAGAAAATCCTCACTATGGTTTTTTACTTCTTGGGTTTTCCACATAAATTTGGTATTCTATTGTGCATGGTGTTGATGTGTTTTAGTTTTCTATTATTTTCTTTCATGCTAAATCATCCTAATAATTTAAGGGTTAATTAATTTGATGTGGATGTGAATGTTAATAAGTATTTTGGAGTTCAAATGTACATCTGATTCACCCCCCTCTCAATTGTCTTGTGTGCATTCAAAAAACTTAACCTTTATAAAACTATTCATTGACTCATGGAATCATGTCGAATGGAAAACACTAAAAAGGAGTCAAGTGTGAACCCTTTCATAGTTGCATGGGTATTCCATTCCTAAATAAAATGTACTTCATGTGGATTAGTGGAAAGGAATAAAATGTGATGGGAACCATGTAAAGTGCAGGGCCACTTAAGTAATTTAATTAAGCACATGCAAAATCTTCTTCTTTACGTGAGTGCTAGGAGAGGATCAAGGGGTTAGTAACTTAACATTGCAAAGGACCTAGTAAAATAACTAATGAAACAAGGAACTAGGGGAGTGGGTCAATGGAGAATTAAAAATTAAGTGAAGGACAAAGAAAAATAGGTAGGGTTTTTTAGGGTTTTTGAACCTAAACTCATATATAAAGCAATGTTTTAGTAAATCCTAGAAAAAGTGGCAACATTTTAGAAAAAACTAGCAAGAGTGTTGTTTAATGGTAAAATAATTGCAATTTAATCATAAAATCCTCTGAAATCTCACTTATCACATAAAATCAAGATAAATATTGATCTGACAATTGGATGAGAACACTCTATTTTCATTTTTAGTGTTTCTGTAAATATGATAGAAAGTTTCTTTCTTCATTCGTATTCCTTTATGTTTTAAATTTGTATGCAAATATTTCATAATTAGATATTACTTAATTTATTTTAGGAAAAAATCTATTTTTTTCTAAGTTTATTTCATTCTATTATTTAACACTTACAATTAATTATTTAATCCAACCACATGCAACTAGAACTTTCAACCTACAACCTATCCATGCACAAGCACATAATATATAACATATTAACATACATATAGCTTTCTTTAAGTGTACTCCTTGAACCTCCTTTAGGTGAAAGTACTATTAATTCATTCTAATAACTTGTAATTTGAATAGAAATTGAACACACAAAATAATTATTTACTGTAAATGAATAATAAATAATAACACAACTATTTATTTTGTCAAATTGAATTATAATGTTACATCATTTTTTAAAGATTGGTAGAGCATATAATCTCTTGTATAAATGACACATGTCACTTTACATTAGACACAATTTATTCCAAGTTGGCAGTGGTGTAATGAGATGTATATCATATTCTCAAACTATGGGGCTTGTCGACCATGCTTTGGATCTTGGGATTTCATATGATAGCTCCAATCCACCACTATGGTTCTACATTTACATAAAAGTTTGGACCTTGGTTGTACATTCGGGTGATCCCACAATATTGGTTTACAATTTTTGGCCAAATTGGACATTGAACTGAATTTTTTTAACTAAGTCTTCACTTTCGGGCACTTATAGCTGCTAAACCATGAGGAATTTGAAGATGATGTAGACTAGTGATTTGTGACATTTTGTTTGTAGATTTTTTATTTTTAAATTTTTTTTTTTTAATTATATTGCATTTCCTTTTTCATCTCCTTCAAAAACTAGTTTTTAATAGTAAACACCATTTTTAAAGAGTGATGCTCATTGGAAACAACATAAAAAAATTTCTATTAAGGATAATTTTTTTTTTTTAATTTAGCTTTTTAACTATGATATCTAGTAGGTTCATTTGGTTTCATAGATTTTTAATGATTTTTTTTCCTTAATCAAGTTTTGAAGTGAAACCAATTATAATTTAGACATAGGCGTACCATAAACAACATAACCTTTTTTGTACATATCAAAATTCATTTTTTTTATTAGATCAAGGACATCAATTCCTAGCACAACCATATTTTGTAGATATTTTTTTGATAATATACTATTTTACCATATGTGTGGAACATAGAACTTTGATTTTCGATGAAAAACATACATTACCAAGAAATAAAAAAATAAATATAATAATAAAATTAAATATATTTAAAATTATACTATTTGGGAAGTTTAAATAAGGACTACATACTTACAAAAAAATTTTTTTAAATGAATTCATTTTATCCCCCAAAAGGTGAATCAAAAGTGGGTTTTTATCAACATTTTGAAAGGTGCAAAGGTGACTCTGTTATAGGCATGGCTTAAAATTAGTGGGGTTCTATCAAACGGGGCTTGATCTAAGGTGGTTTGATCAAACCCTCTTAAATTAGAATCCTTTAAATTGAAATTTTTAAGTCTTAAATCATTATATTTTCTAAAATTATGTGATTTTAGCAAAAATGAGGATGTCCCAAAAAGTGTAAACCACTATTGTGGGATCACCCATCCCACTATGGTGCAACATGATCCAATAGTTAAAAAATTTAATACAAAATATATTATATAATCTCCTCAATCAGACCCACCAAAACAACCCAGAATGACATTGAAAATCCATATGGCTTACCTACCATGATAAGAAAAGGGGAGTTGAGAATATAGAAAATGTACCTATTTTGGTTACCAATTGGAATTATGTAGAAGATAAGGGGTAATAAATATGCTCCCACCTTCTTTGGACAACTCCAAGGCACTAGGAAAGCACAAAATGAATTTGAAAGTCCACAGTTCTTCTTTGAGGTCCTCTATCAAAATGGAGTATGAAAATCGACAGTTTTCAATGCGAACAAGATTAAAATATTTATCTTGTCATACTCTCTTTGAAAGAACTTATCTCCATTAGAGCTCCTCTACTATTTCAAAACTTGGCTCAAGGGCTAGGTGAATAAAATCAACTTCTTTCTAATTTCTCCCATTCTGAACTTGAAGGAAATTGGTCTTGCTTTTACTCTATAATGACATAACTAGAGTGACAAGAATTTAGAATACAACCAATAATAACACAACATCATCTTATTCCTTATTAACTTCACAAAATGAAAAACCTTATCAAAATTCAAAACATTACACTCAAAACCATTTTATGGACTTAAGAATGATTTCAGTTGAACTCATCATCCCTATTTATGGGCTATGCCATTTACTCACGAGACATGTTTGGTATAATTGATTTTTTGAACTAACCAAGTGACCTAATTTACTCATGTGGGAGCCACTTACAATGTTATTTTGACTGGTGTTTGGCTACATGCAAATTGTAATTGTCGAGAGTACCTCAAGTGGTAAGCACTCAAATGACATGAAATATATTATAAATCTTATTTTTAAAAGATTGATAACACGATTCATGACATCATCATGTACAGTTTTCAATATCAAGTTATCAAATAAATACATTTCGCTCACTTTAGATCATAAGAGGAAATTATTTCTTATCTTTTAAAGATTTCCCACTCACATAATAATTAGGAACATCATGAAAGTACATATGGCATTAATCTATGGTTTTGCAACAAAATTTTCTTTAATGAATAATAATCTTACGAAATTGTGGAAATCAATAAAAAGAAAGAACATGTCATAATTTTTTCCATTTTCATGGCTTCCATCTTCCTTAGGGAATTTTAAACTTGTAGATAGGTTAAAAAGGTTTTCTAAGCAGGGGAACTATATTAAGCATGTGTTCACTTAAATTATTTATTTTCATCACACGTGGAAAAGTATTTTAAAGTGAGCATATGAAATCTATTTAAAAATATTATTTTAATTGATAATTGGATTAATGACATCACCATGCATAGCACATCACATAGTTCTAGTTATCAAGTTATCAAATCAATAAATTTTCTTTCTTGATGCTTCAGATTAGAAAAGGAAATTATTTCTTATCTTTTAATGATTTCCCAATGACACATTAAATTAAGAACATCATGAAAGTACATATGGCATTAATATATGGTTACACAATTATATTTTCTTCAATGACCAATAATCCTATGGAATTGCAAAAATCAATAAAAATAAAACACAAGTAAATGTATAAAGTTGTGTCAAAATTTTGATCAACTTATCAACACAAGTGAATTTAAGTATTTCTAACTAAAAATTAATTTTGGTCAAACATATGACCTTGTACGATTCATTCTAGCTAAGTCAAATATGTCCATAATATTTCTAACTATAATTATTGGCTAAATGCATATGTAGCACCACTTTGAGGCCAATTTATAAAAAAAATGAAATTATTTGAAAAACTTGATGTTTCAACAACTTCTACTTATGTAAATAATTTTTTTTTAAATAATATAAAAATACCCTTTTATAGATCCATAAGTATAGTTTAAAAAAATATAATTTGAATAGTTTAATTATTATTTATATTTTATATTTTATTTTTAATAAAAGTATGTTATTAGCAAAACTCATTAGGTTGATTACCATGTCAAGGAAAAATAGTAAAAAATATTAAAAATTTAAAAAAATATATGATGCACTAGATAAAAGAATCTATATCAAGATGGTATAATTAATGTGAAATTTGATGTCAAATAAAAACAATTATGTTTTTTATTAGCGATAAATAGGTTTTTAAGGGGCCCTAAAACCCTGTACAAAGAAGAGTGAAGGCAGCAAAGATAGAGCACATTGTCTACCCAACCAAACACCAAAAATAGGCTGATTACTTAACAATCAACACCCCATCAACAGATAATGAAAAGCTAGAACAACAAAACCATATAAAAAAAGAGTAGAACAAGTAGAATTTAGAGAAGTTAAGAATTCTAGATACTTCCAGATCCTTAGAGATCACCCTATCATGCATATCCATGATCTCCTCCATCTCCTACCTTGGCACGATTTTGCACTTCTTGGTTTTGCTCTGAGTGCGAACACTCAACCCCTTGCCCAATTCCGCAACCTATAGCTCCTTATTAGCATCCTCACCCACCTCCTTGTTCATCATCTCACTAAACAAAGATCTTCCAATCCACTCCCTCACCTTCTCATTCAGGAATACAAGCCCTTCAGTCGAGGATTAAATTTTCTCCTTGCTAAGGTTGATAATCATGTCAACGTCTTTATGCAGCAGTAGGGAGTTCCTTCCCATGTTGACATCCTCAAGCTATAGTCTCTCTTTAAATTGGCCATGTCCTCCACCATCAGGTTGACATCTATGGGGCTGCTATGATATATGATGGAACTCTTTGTGCTAGGTCAGGCACCTCTCTGAAATAGGAACTCATATAATAACCAAACTCTATCCTAGCATTGACATCCCTTGCAGCTTGTGCCCTCACCAAGTCTCTCTCTATATAGTATCTATCCCTCAGCCCACTGATATGTCATCTCTCCCACTCCCAAGCCTCCTTGGCTAGCTGCATCTACTCTACCTGGGACTCCAATTGAGATATCCTTTATGCCACCGCATCCCTCTCGCCTTGTAGGGTCTCTACCTATGCCTCCACTATCTCTGCCATCTCCAACAATCCGCCTACATCCACCATGGCCACGTCTACATACTCCACTCTCTCTCAAGCCTCATCTCTCTTCGCATCTCCTCAACCCACCTCATAGCTCCCCCACCAATCTTTGTAGGTCATCTCTCTTCATCTTTGCCTCCTAAACTCTCTTTGACACCTCATCAGCCAGAGCCCCATAATCTCTCTCCATCTCTCTCCACATCCTACAGCTGCTTTACCTCCACCTCCAACTTGGTCACCTCAGTCTCAAACCTATCCATGTTAGCCTTAGACTCCCTGAGTCTATGCTCTACTATCCCTAGCCTCACCAGGGCTCCTATCAACAATACTATAGGGTCCTTTGGTGGTGGTGGCACAAATAGTACCATGGCAAGGGGCTTTGCTTCTATCGCATCAACATCCATGGCCTCTCTATCCCTCCCTACCTCCTCCATTTCTACATATCTATCTCTCCTCTTTCTACCACCTCTCTTGCTCCTCTAAGGCCTCGCCACCTCCTTCTCATCATCTAATCCAAATCTGAAAACCCCCTGATTAGCTCCACTAGGGTTATCCTCCTCGGCTTGTGTTTGGCCCACATACTGCATATTTCACTGTTGTTCCTACATCTGCCTCTCACCCCTCCACTACCACATTGTAATTAGGGTGACCTCCCACATCTGGTTGGAATAATCCACCATAATTTTCTCCCCCCATATAGCCCTCGACTCCCAGTTAATTCGATTAAAATGTTGGAGCCCTGCCAGGATGTCCTACTCAATCTCGTACTGATGTGTAACCCTATCAGGTCTATGCAGCTCAATGATGTATGGATCTCTACCAATCAAATAACACCAAGAAAATAGATACCCCCTCTATCTCCTATCATCATCCCTCCATCCTAAAAACCATCATCCCATGTACAACCTTCATGTAATATCTCTTGAAATCAACCAATCCAATCTCCTCCTCCACTCCTCCAAACTCCCCACATCCTAATAGTGCAACCTCCATCCATACTTTTTCCCCCACCAGTATGCCACTGGTAGTGTCTCATCCTGCACTCCAACAATCAAAATATCTCGCCTGACCACCCTAATATGCTCTTAGGCCCAGACCTAGAGCAGAGTCACGTCTGTGATGCTCAATGCATGTTTATAGTAGATAACATGCATCTTTCTATACAATTGGGCTAATACACATTCCCCCCATGCAAACTCCCCCTCCCTCCTCTCTTCAATATGCCTCACAATCTCAATCATCTTGAGACTAAAGAAGCATCCATTCCTTTCTAGTAGGAGAATCTCACTAATTAGTCCATAGAGGTATAAGGGAACTACTTCCATCTCTATCCCCAAGCATGCATCTATATCCAACTCCTTCCCTCATATGGGAAGGTCTATCGGTCCAAAAACTGCTCGCACACTCCTATCAATAGATTATCGAGGTGCTACACTAATCAAGTGGCCTCTGATGGGTAATCTTAAAATCCTCTAGACATCCTCCAAAGTCACTATCATCTCCCCTATTGGGAGATGGAAAGTCGAGGTCTCCAAGCTCCATCACTCTATTAATGTTGTAAGAAGCGGTTTGTGTGCCCTGATGTTGGGGTATCCCAATATGTGCAGTAATCTAGCCTGGGCTAGCATCATGTGGTCCTCCTGGGTCATCACCCTCAAGGTCACCTCTAGCACAACTAAATGCCTCTCCCACATCCTCAAATTCTCAAAACTCTACATCCATGCCCACCATTCTGTTAGATTTTCTAACCTTTCATTGATTTTTTCTATCCTTTTCATCCCTCTCCCGATCTGGCAAGTTTTCCATTGTGTTGGGCGGGTTCACCCATTCCCTTTCCTAGTGAACTTGCTTGTCCTTATTGCATTTTCACCCCTATATCTTCATTTTGTAGGTTCTCCTATTTTCCAAGTGCACCTACCCCTTTCTTCTCCATGCACAAATTTTCCTGTGTTATCCCTAGAGGAAAATTCATATTCACCCCTTTCCCCCATGGGTGATTTCACAATCACCCTTGTGTCTTTTCTTCCTAAGTGGTGAATTTGTATTTTCCCTTTTCCCCAAGGGGTAGATTTGCATCTTCCTGTTCCCCATTTTGGCGAATTCACATTCACCCTTTCCCAATTTTGGAAATTTTGCAATCGCCTATCCCTTTTCATTCTCGCCCCTGCGTCGTGTAGGTTTTCCCTTTTCTGAGAGATGTGATTTCACAATCACCCCTCTCTCTACATGCCTGCCCCTACAGTGCATGGGTCTACCCTATTCTTCGCTGATCCACCTGATAGGTGAATGTTCCCCACCGAAAAGGTGAATTTCCCCTTCTATGGTGAGTTTGTACACCTAGTCTATCCCATCCCAAAATTCAAAACCATCCAAAAAATAAAATCAAAATCACAAAGTCGAGATTTGAGGCCTGCCTAGTAGGGTATTGCATGCTAGTGGTAGAACTATCAGACCTCCTTAGTTTGATGGATTAGCTCATCATCACCCATCACCTTGTCATCACTCATCCTATCAACCATCCTCGACACTCTCTCTCTCTCTCTCTCTCTCATCTAGTCAGCTGCCACGTGTGCAAATGAACATTAGGTGAATAGTAATTTTTTAGATTTACTATTTATAATTTTCATTTTTTCCCCTAATTAGCCTTTTAATTTTTGGGTAATTTTTACCCTTTAATTAACCCTTTATTAATTCATTTTCCCCTTTTCTTTTGATGGCTTCCATTTGCACCTTGTTGGTCTATTTTCCTCTGTTCAAAAGCCATTCTTCATGGTTTTTCGTGCTCTATCGCATGGTAAAATTCATTTCTCCATATCAAGAAGTCGCCTAGGGCCCCTTTTCCTCCCTATCTACCCTCTCGAGGGGCATACCCTATCATATTTCTCCATCCTTCCTTCTCATCCATTCTCCTACGATATCAGGGCATCATCTAACATTCTTTTCTTCTATCAAGTTGTATGTGTTTTATTTTTCTTCGAAGCACTATTATTCTAATAGTATTCTAAAGAGGGAAAAAATGTAGACACTTGAATTTGACCACTTCCATTTGGTCAAATTCACCCTCATATTTCTTCCATCCCACATTCTTAAGCCATATTAATTGAATAATTTATTATTTGATTAATATTTCACTTTAGCCTAATGTCCCATAAGGTATTTAATCAATCAAATAAATAATTTACCTCATTCATCTCTAAATTAAATAAATAGACCAATTTATTTAATTTAGTCATACACTTTAGCAATCACACTCTCTAGCACTCAAGCACACACACTTAGCCATTTTCAATCCTTCAAGCACATCACCATTATTACATCCATTAGAGCAACAATCTTGCATCCATTACAATACCCATTTGCACCATTGTAATCCTCATCTCCATAGCATCATTTTGAGCACAATTTAGAGCCATGTTGCCAACAAAGGAGAATACAAATCAAACATCAACAAGGGCCAACCAAACCATCAATTTGAACAAGGTAAAAATTTTCCTTTTCTTATGCTTTGTTTAAATTCATCTTAGGTGTAATCTGAGTGTTTATTTTGTGTTTTTCCTCATTTCATTTAGTTTAGTTTTTGCATCATAGGGTAGGTAAAAAACTTTTCATGGAATTGTGAGTTCTCAACTCACCCTATCCCTTGATCTTCTCTGCCATGGATTAATCCTGGCCATCCATTTGCTTCAAGGCACTTCCCCTAAAAATGGTGGAAATGTCTCCATTTTGATCATCCACTTTAGCAATCACACTCTCTAGCACTCAAGCACACACACTTAAGACATTTTCAAGCCTTCAAGCACATCACCATTATTGCATCCATTAGAGCCATAATCTTCCATCCATTACAATAGCTATTTGCATCATTGTAATCGTCATCTCCATAGCATCATTTTGAGCACCATTTAGAGCCATTTTACAAACAAAGGAGCATACAAATAAAACATCAACAAGGGCCAACCAAACCATCAATTTGAATAAGGTAAAAAGTTTCCTTTTCTTGTGCTTTTTTTAAATTCATCTTAGGCCTAATCTGAGTGTTTGTTTTATATTTTTTGTTGTTGTATTTAGTTTAGTTTTTGCATATGAGGGTAGGTAAAACACTTTGAACACATGAAGAATTGAACCCAACCTTATTTTCCTTTGAATCTGGTAATGTGTTATTTAATTTAATTTTAGCACAAATATGAGCAAGGGATATTACCTCCTTATCCAAAGTATATTACGAAGATCCAAATATTTTACCTAATAGAAGAGAAATCATGTGAAAAATATCATTTCTCTAGAACTCAAGTAGAATCTAGGGAAGCCTTACCCAAACTAGAACCCTCGACGGAAGCTCCTTAGTCAGATTAAACCCAACATGCTAGGGTTTTATAAAGAACCCACCCAATTGTAAAAGTATGGACCTCCTTCAAATTTATTTTTTCTATTTATCAGGCAAGAAAATATAAACAAAAAATAATTTTTGGCCACTTGAATCACCTCCATGTCACCCTCTGAGTTTCAAGTCCAATGAGCCCATGATTCCAAAAATGGGAGAGACTCAAATTCCCATAATCATATGGATCAAAGCATGATTGCATAAGTAATTCACATCCTCTTTAACAAAGTCTATTTAGATAACCAAGACCAAGTGATAAAAACTGCTTACTAAACATCCATTCACTTTTGGATCCCAAAAACCACCCACCTAAGACGATCCTGACCCATTTAACATATTGCTTAAGAAGTTTAAAGTTTTATCTGAGTTAGAAGAAGGAATAACAATCCCTATCATAATCTTAGAGAAAGAGAAACTAAATACAAGAAAAGGGGGAAAGCCCCACTTCAAAGCCCCTAATATCAAGCATAGGACTCTAGTAGAAAGTCACACAAACCAACTAAAAATATCCACACCCACACCCATACCAACTGCTATGCACACCTCAACCAAAATGTGCACCTTACACAAGCAACTATTGTGCACCAACACCTAGACAATACATGATCCCACACCCCACAATAGCAAAAGAACCCCCACACAAACCCACACCTAGTCCAAATGTAGTAAAACAACTTTAAAGGCTAGGAAAAGGTACACATAGGACATGGCTATAGTATGCAATCCCTAACACAAGCCATGCAAGAAAAAAATACAATGCCATCCCTATTTGTCCTCTTATTTAGCAGTCTCTAGAAAATAAATTGATTTATACCTTGCAACCTTCAAACCATGTCAAATCCTTAATATCAAGCACATCAAATGACCAAGAGTGGTGCCCCAGTTTATCTCAATTAATTTTTTTTTTGTGAATTAAAATGATTATCATATGGCTAGGGGCAACACCTTATATTGGAGAATGCCTAAAAATTTAAAAATAATTAATGATTGCATAAGGTTGAGCCATTGGGTAAACCCACAAAACTAGTTTACAATTCCATTGAGGAAGGAAAAATGTATTTTTGGATGGAATACACTTTAGGGGGTTCGCCAGAACTAGGAGGGTTCACTAGAACCCCCTAAAAGGGTTCGATAGAACCAGGGGGTCCGCTAGAACCTGAGGGGTTTGAGTGAATGCCCCTTTAATGGGTTTATTTTTTAATTGCACTAGGGGGTTCGAGTGAACCCCTTAGTTCTAGCAAACCCTGGTTCGCTAAAACCCCCTTTTCCCCCCTTCTCCTCCTCTGGCACCAAATCCCTAGGATTTTTTCCTTCGAAGCTCGAGTTAAGGATGAAAATGGAGGAGAGTTCATAGACCCAACTAGATGATGGTAGTCCTCAGAACAAGCTATCCAACAAATATAATTTTAATATTTTTTGGTTTTATTATGTATTTACTTTTTTAGTTTCATTAAACAATAGGTTTTTCAACAAAAATCAAGCTCTCTATTCTGCACATGTGGAAAAATAACAGATTATAATTTATTTTTTTGAAAAATATCAATGCACTAGATATTGAAGTCCTTGATCCAACAAAAAAATTTGAATTTCGATACATACAAAAAAAGTTATGTTGTAATTGGTTTGACTTTGAAACTTGATTAAGGAAAAAATATTCAATAAAAAACTATGAAAACAAATGAAAGCACTACATATCGTAGTTACAAATCTAAACTAAAAAAAATAGAATTTTATCCTTCATGGAAAAAAAATTATGTTGTATATGGTGAGCATCATAACTTAAAATGGTGTTTACTAAAAAAAACTAGTTTTCAAACGAAATGGAAAATGAAGTGCAATATGATTCCAAAATTTTTGAAAAAACTATATTTAGAATCTACAAATAAAATTTCACAAATCACTAGTTTGTATCATCTTAAAATTCCTCATGGTTTAACCGCTATCGGTGCCTGACAGTGAGGATTTAGTTAGAAAAAATCAATTCGGTGTCTAGTTTGGCCAGAAATTGTAAACCAATATTGTGGGATCACCCCATCACAAACATCCATTTTTACTCTCAATTTCATTATCAAGATTGATCTCTCCAATGATAATCTTCAGGTAATATCTATCTCTCAATTTCTACCAGTTTACCAATTCAATGTGTTATTTTCCTTTCGATGTTATGGTTTAAGGTTTTATTTTGGAATACTTATTCTATTATATAATAGATCTTGGAGTTAAGAGATATAAATCTGCTGGGAATTACTCCATCTAAATCACACCTTTTCTATGCTCGAGCTTCCTAATTGAGCTCTAATCTCACGTTAATTTTCCTAATACCAAAAAAATTACAACCACTTGTCATCTAGTCTATTTCTAGTCTTCTTTTAAGGCTAGAATATTTTAATATAGTTTGTTCCCAACATTTTTTTAACATAGGATCTTAGCAAGAGATTCAAATTTGTATATTTTAAGTCATCCAAATTCTCATAATCATGTTCAAAGATCTAATTTTATTCTATAGATGGTTGCAATTTTCTATAAATGATTTTCATGAGAGGTGTGACTGGTGCTACTATTTATTAAGAGGGTTTACTTTTGACTATTTTAATTATTTCTTTGAATTAATTAGTTATCTTTCATAAAAAAAAAAATCCATATTACTTTAAAAAATATTGTATAAGAAAAACACTTAAAGCTTCTAGAGATATAATTTACATGGTATGGTAGTATTTTGGTAGGAGTAAAATTTCATTTCTCTTTATCCTTGGACTTGCATAGAGCCTATCCCAATTTAGTATTGCATGAAATTGTGAAGATCATTGCATGTACTTTAAATATTGCATGAAATGGAAAATAGTTTTACATGTTCATTAATATTGATCGAAACTATTAAAAAAACTATTAGATAATCTAGTTGCATGTCGATAATCTAGTTACATATCCATAATCTAGTTGCATGTCAATAATCTAGTTACATTTCAAAAATCAATATTTCACATCTATAATATAGTAGCATGACAATAATTAAATTCAATGTCAAATGGTCAAGTTTCATGTTAAAAGTGAGTTGCTTCTCAATTATTTATGTTATCATCGTTGTGCATGAAATATTGAAATGTATATCAAATGCATGAAATAAAAAGAATATTTATCTATTTTGTGATCATTGTGTATATTATTGTCTTCTATGTGTGTTTTGGTTTACCTTCTGGGATAGGTTTGTAGTCATCCTAAATTTGACACTATTCCTCTAAATTAATTAAATAACATTATTTAATTAATTCATCCCTTTCTTCCCTTTTAATTAATTAATTAAATATTATTTAATTAATTAATCCATTATTCTTCTTATAGTTAATTAAATATTTTATTTAATTAATTATATCATCCTCTAAACTATAGTTCTTCCAATCAATTAAAAAATTACTATTATTTAATTAGTCCCACTAAAATCTCTCATTCGTCTAATCCCCATTGTATTAATTAACCCTTGATTAATCAACCTACTAACCTTCATTATCCCATTCTCCAACTTTTAACTCCACTCAAGTTATTAAACCCTTGGTTTATTACCTCCACCTACCTCATTAAGCTAATTAACCCTTGATTAATTATCCTAACCCCCATCATTACCATTATTTCCTAATTTAAAATTCATCCTCAACCCCCTAATCTTGTCTCATTAATGTGGAAAATCCCACCTACCTCCACTATCTTACACCTAGCCTCCAAAATTTAAGGACTTGTCATTCCAAGGTGCTCTCACACATGTGTGAGCACACCTCACCCTTTCTCTCACATTCAATTGTGACACTTTTCACAATGCTAATTGACCACCACCATGATCCATGTATCATCTTCTCAATCAATCATAGCCTTTCATTAATAATCAAGCTTTTCCCTCCATTTATCCCTCCTAATTTCTATAAATTGGGGCTTCGATTTCTCATTTCTCCATGTTGAAATTGGTTATTATTATGCTGGTGCAACTAAGAGCAATCCAACATTCATCCTTGGAGTTAATCAAGCAAGATTAGGGTGCAATCTTGAGCTCAATCTAGGAGGGTCATCAAAGGTATAATACATTTTAGGATTTTTAAGTTCATTTCCTTTATGCTTTATGCTTTATGGTGATAAAATTAACCCCTCTACATTTGGCATGCCCAGGGGACCCACGTTGCTGCTATTTTATTGCAAAGTTGGTGAATTTCTAAGTGTGTAGGTTTCAGATACTGTTAAATCATGCTTCTGAGCTGACTTTTCACACCTCCATCATGACTTGTTGCACCTATGTTCTAAAGTATCACACCCGTGTTCTAGATTTTGGCAACTCCATGCTGAATCTCTACACTTGCATGCATGACATCAACACCCACATTTAATGCCCTTTGTCTTGTTATTGTGCTAATTTTTTTCAGTTTTGCAAGGTTCATTTCAGCATCTATAGATTATATTTATCACTCTAACATGGTTTTTATTATAGTTTAGTAGTTATTAATCAATATAGTAGCTTTTTTCTCTTTTATTTTTATAAATACAACTATCACATTTAGAGATAAGATAAAAATAACCCATAAATTAAAATCAACCTAAAAATCCATCTAGGTTAAACAACTTCACTAGTTGTCACACTTCACACTTTGTTTTGGTTTTCTAAAATCAACCTTAAAAGGATAAAGAACACACATTCTAGTTAGGTTTAATAAAAAAACTTTGTTTCTAGCACAAATCTAGTTTTTTATGCTTATGTCGAAGCTTTAAGCATCTGTGTCAAAAAATTTGGTGCCTGCATTGCAATGCTTCTACAATGACTAACCACGCCTATGCAGTGATCTGTTGTGCATCTGATTTCTCTATTTTTAGGCAAAATAGTTGTGCTTATTTAATCACATTTTCATATCTTTTGTTTTCACACAATCCATAAATAAGGAAATTAACAATAAATTGCATTTTTGGGTAAAAATAGTTAATACTAAATTAGAATATAACTTAAAATTTTCTCAACTAGTTTTTAAAATGTATGCATTGTTTCTGCATAGTTTGACGCTTCTATCTTAGGCTAGATAGTTCAATCTATTTGGTCTCATTTCAACAATTTTGTTGTTTTTTCATTATCAATCATTTGAGAAATATCAGTACTTTGCATCTCTTAATAGACATAGTTAGCATCATCGATATTTAGGTTAAAATATCCTTATCATATTCTAGCCAACACAAGCACATGGTAAAAGTACAAAGCTATGTCACACTTTATAAAGGAAACAACAAACACTAATCCAACTTTTAAACTTGAATCACTAAAATTGGCATATATGTTTTGAATTTTGAAATAAAGTGGATTAGTAAAATATGTATTTTTTAGTATATTTTATGTTTGTACTTTTTTTTTTAAAATAAAAAATATTTTAAAGTCATTTTTAATAAATTAACACTATAATTTAGTTGCATGAGAAGTCAAACTTTTATAGTAATTTTTTTTCGTGTATTTATAACTTGAAAGTTTAGTGCATGGATTTATTTTTTTCCAATTTTGATAAATATATATTTTTAAATAAATATTAAAAGTGTGTTAATCAACAAAAGTTGTTTCCATTGGACACCAACTTTCATATTAACAAATACAATGAGTGAGAGAGGGAGTAGGAGTGCAAGCAGAAGAGAGGGTTTGAACGACGATGAAGGAGATTCTAAGAAAGACGTTGAGGGAGATTCAGAGGAGGAAGATGATGTAGATGTAGGGGACATTGGGTTCCCTCTCTACATTCTCTATAGTTTGGTCCTCCCTTCATTTTTTGTAGCGTGTAAGAGTTGACACGAGGGTTTGGCCTTGCTTTTTGATGTTGTTGGGGATGGCATTCTCGATGCTACTAGAGCCTCTGTCATGGCATACTCCTTGATGGATGTAAGTGAGAATCATAGCTCTGAAGGAGGTTTGGAATTTTCTTTTGAAGAGGGATATGGTGTCTCGATTGAGAATGTTGATGTTGGTGTGTGTTTCCTTAAGGATGAAGCTATTTGTTGTTTCCTTGTGGGCATGATGCTTGTTCTTTCTGCACGGACTGCTCTTGGGCCATTGCTATGGTCGAATATCTAGGTGTGGTGGCTTTCAGGGGCTGCTTTGAGCCCTTTAGTCGATGGAGGTGTAGCTTATGGTTTGGAAGGGGAATTTTTAGAGCCTATGGTTGTTAAGTGTGTGGCTGGTGGTGGATGCCAACCTCTCCTCTTCAGTGTCTTGGTCCTAGTGGTTCCTCTTGTGTGGGATCTTTTTGCTTGCTAGGGGAAGATTTTTCTACGTCCCTCTCTGATCTTTGGGTTTTTCCTTTTCTCTTATCTTTGGGTTGAGCTTCTTTTGATGATTATCCTTAAGGCTTAGATGGGTGTGTTGTCCATTTTTGGGGCTGTATTGTTCCTATTGTTGGTGAGGCATGCCTCTTTGGTGGGTTTTTTTGTGTTCAACTTTGGGTCCTCTTTTCAGATGTCTTTGTTTGTTGGCTGGGGTCCTCTCTAGTTTATTCTTGTGGGGTTGCCCCTTTTTGGCTTACTTCTATGTTGCAGAGTTGTGTTGTTTCCAGAAGGTGTTCTATTAGCTGGGTGGTTTTCTCATTCCTAGTTATTGTTTCCTCTTTTTTCTAGTTTTTGGATTTTAGCTAGGCTTATTTTCAATCTAATCTTGAATCCCCAGATGTATATTTTCCTTAATCAAATTATGATGTGTATGTGGCTATTTTTTGGTTTTAATCGTTTTGTCCACAACTTGTTCCTGGTACAGAGGTTACTGAAGGATGGTATGGTTGCTTTTTTGGATGATGTGTTGGCTCTCTCCTCTAACCCTATGGAAGTGGGTTCCTTTCCTCTTGAGGTGGATTTGAAAGGTGAAGGTTTTTGGTTCCCTCAGTTGTTGATCCTATTGAGGTGGTCACTTCTCCTATGGAGGTGGAGGTTGAGGGGGTTGGAGTTTATAGGCTACGATAGATTAGTTGGTTGCAATATCCTCTCTAGTAGAGGGGAGCTCTCTCCTTTAGAGGTGGAGGTTGAGATGGTTTTCTGGTACCAGGTGAGCTTATGCTGCAAGGATTTTGAGTTATTGTTTATGTTGCCTTCCCTTTACCACCATTTGTGGTGGGCTACTATTGTAAGATAGTTCTTAGGATCCCGTGGTCATTTGTGATGTCTAACTACCCTACTAATGTGGGTTTTTTGGATTTGTAGGAGTTTTTGATTATGGGTTTGATGGTGTTCTACACCATTAAGTTGGTTATCTATTTTGGCTCTATAGTGTTTCCCATGAGTGGTTGGTATGATGATGTCGAGCATATGTAGGCAGTTTAATTATGTATGCATGGGTTTCTAGTCCTGGTTAAAACTAGGTTGTAAAGGGTTCCTAGACCCTTTCTTGTTTAAATGATGCAACTGGTGTAGTCATGTTTCATCTTTTCATAGCTACTTTTGAGCTACTGATTGTATATTTTTTATCTTTTATGCAACTTTCCTTCCTTCTATAGAGTTACAAGTCCCTTCAAAACCATTATTTACTGGGTTTCAAGTCTCATCAAAACCTGTTTTTCCCATAATCAAAAACTTTTATATTAAATATTTATCTAAAATGGAAGAAAATATACCATCTTGAAATAGATTCTTTTATCTAGTGCATCATATTTTTTCAAAAAAAATTAATATAAGTTTTATTATTTTTCCTTGCCATGGTAATCAGCCTAATATTTTGTGTTGATAACCTACTTTTAGTAAAAATTAAAATAAAATATAAATGATAATTAAACTATTAAAATAAATATATTTTTGAAAACTATAGTTATGGATCTACAAAAGGGTATTTTATATTTTTTTTAAATGTTATTTACATTAGTAGGAGTTATTGAAACTTCAAGTTTTTTAAATAATTTTTATTTTTTTGGTAAATTGGACTCAAAGTGGTGCTCCATATATTTTTTAGCCAACAATTTTAGTTGAAAAAGTTATGGAAGTATCTAACTTAGCTAAAATGAATCTTAGTAGATCATATGTTTGACCGAAGTTGATTTTTAGTTAGAAATACTTAAAATTTAGTTGTGTTGATATGTTGGCTGAAAGTGACACAACTTTGTGCCTTTACCTCATATTTTTGTCATAATTGAACACCTCTATTTTTTGTTTAAAATTTTATCTTTTCGGTTTTTGTGCCTCCATCTTTGTGGTCTATAAAATGGCTCTTTCATTAAGTTTCAAATTTTGATCATCTTTTGGGCTAACAAGTGGACTAACAAGTGGTGGAGTTGGTCAATCATCCAAGACAAGTATAGTAGACTACTAATTTATGGTTTTGTAGGACGTTTTCCAAATATATGATTTTCACTAATTTATTCCCACTAAAGTTAGAATAGAAGGTTAATGAACTTTTATTCCATGTCTAGAAGGGTGCAATAGGCATATTCTCTCCTCTCACACTTAGAGTGATCTTAGGGATCATAAATCTTTGTATTTCTTCATTTTGTTTAGATTTATGTTCTAGGTAAACATAAGGTTTCTAGTTTTGTGTATCATCTCCCCTCACTCTTCATGCGATCTTGGGGATCAAAAACACATAGCATACCATTCCCTTTAGGAGGTTTTCCTAGGGATTTCATCACCCTAGGGGACAACATCATCCACATGTTACTAGAAAGGTATATAAAGTGGGGAGAACTAAAGTTGTACCCCAATATAACCACGTCATGTTTAGTAAAGCTCTGATTGCCTAGGGTGATTCCAAGCTAGGAGTGTAGTGCTGGTCCAAGCTCTCAATACTTCACTAAATTTCTTGTCCCATGCTTGTTATGGATTAGTGTTCATGGTTGTGCCTCATGTACCTTTTTGTATATCAAGGATTCCCTAGAAAAATATTGTGTAACTTAGAAGAGCCATTGAACATAGTGTGGTGCAAGGGATGTGGATCATGCCTTGTAGATTCCCATCATAAGGATCCTTTGAGTGAGACAAAAATCCTCAGTGTTGCATAAGCTACATGTAGCTTTTTGGTGAGAGGGTGATTTGAGTTATCCTTCCATTCTAGGAGGCCCCTAGCTATCCGCTCTTGCAAAGACTTCAAGTGTATACACCTCCTTATGTGTCCCTGCACTTGGGTCGAGAAGGAGATTCTAATTTTTAAGAAATCCAATTTTGTGGGACTACACTAGCCTATAAACCTACATGAGTTTAGGATTTGTAAACAAGTTCTTGAAGTGTCTGTTTTGTGTAAAACCACTAAAAGACAAATCAGCCAAAGGGATGAGGATTGACCATACCCCACAAAAACTTTCAAACTTGGCCAATTTTTTTATTATTTGTAAAATATCTTGCCAAAACACCTAGGACCTTAGAGTTTCACCTATGACAAAAACTATTGCATGTTTTTTCAAAACCGTTACACCTCTATTTTTGTGCCTCTATCAAAAATTGTTGTACCTACATTTTCCTAAAATTGTGCCTTCTTCAACCACATAACCTGAGTCTTCTAGCTTTGATCCCTTAGGTCTCTCTGATTAGTCTACCGAAATGTACAACTCTATCATCTTCTGACCACCATTTATCCCATCATTCTTCATATCTAAGACTTTCCATCATCAATCCCCCACCCTCCCCATCATTTAAATCTACCCTTTGGACTTAGGGAAAACCTTATAACTCCTCATAATTTGGACATATTAGACTTGGTATCACAACCTTTCTTCATATCATCATCTTTCCCACTTTATTGATCATTATCATCCAATCCAACCTTAGGACATATCCCTTAGTCTCCCAAAATCATCCCTTGTAAATATTCATCTAATCCTACTACCATCACCTTTATAATTCAAATTTGTCATTAGGGTTTAATCTAGATCCCCCATCATCCTTAATAATCTAGGGGTAGCTTAAGAACTTTCCTATCTTAAGTTGCATTCTTAGTTAGCCCATACTTTTGGATAATTTAGCCTAAGGATTTGGCTCTCTTTTTCTAAATTTTTCAAAATAATCCTTATCTAGTCCTACTTAGGAACTCGCCTATGCTAAGTAAGAAAATCCAAAAATTCATCTCATCCTAAGGATCTAGATTACATATTTTGATTGCAACCTTTGATTTACTTACAACCAACCTAATCCAATCATCTTAAATCAATCCCATCAAGCCAATCCAAAATAATCATCCTAAATAAACCTCATTACCAAATCAAACATCCCAAACCAATCCTCCTAAATCAATCCTAAGGACATCCTAATCTACAACCTCCATCATCCAAATCTTAGTCTAACATCATCACTCAATATTCCAATCATAAATCCAAGTCCAAACCTATTCCACACCCTTAAAATCTTAAAGAATCTTTCCTTTTCATGCCAATCACTAGATCACAAGTAAGGGAACTAATGGATTCTCAAGGATAAGCCTTCTTTAAAATCATTTCATCTCAAACACCAAGACCCCATGTGGACATGGTAGATGCCCAAGAAGAGTCCCCTAGGCTAACATAGTCCACTAATAATCCCCATAATCAAAAAATGATGGAGAAAATCCTCTTAATCGACAAAGATTATCTTGTCCTTAGCCTCATAGCACAAGGGGCTAAAATCCATACCATTGCCGATATCCTACAAGAAACTTGAGTAATGACCCTTCAACAACCCCTCCTCATCCAAAAACTTCTTCAATCATCTCCTTGGTCCACAAATTAATACCAATATCCCCTCTTCCATAGACACAAGCCAACCTAATGTCAACTTACCCCCCTTATCAAATACAACTTTACCACCCACCACAAACATAAATTTACCCCTTCCATAAACACTATCTCATCTAACACCAACCTACCCCATTCTTCAAATACCACTTCACCTCTTATCATTAACATAGACACCCCTCTCTCTAAAAATGTAACACAACCCCTTAATAATATAACCCCCACTTCCCTCACATCTAAGGGTCACTATTCCCCCTAATACCAATGTCACCTATGCCCCTTCCAACCAAACTATAGAAAAAAGACGCCTTCCCACATCATCAATTCATTTTAATTACATCACTCAGGACAATGTCTCCCAACCCCTTAACAACAATATTCCACACCAACCCCCTAATAATCCATCAAACTCTAATCCTCAACATCAAATTATTAACAACCAACCTCACCCTCCTTATAATGCTTCCAGCTCCATCCCTCAAATCAATGTCACTAACACCCATCTCCAAACCCAACATAACAATCCTCCACATATCAATAATCACGTCCCAACACCTAATAATCAACAATATAATCAATGCATCAACAATCCCCCATCAACACCTCCCTATAAATACATGTACAATCACCTACTCCAAAATCCTCCACAAAATCATTACATTTCCCAAGAGTTGAAGAAGATGAAAGACATGATCCAAGGAATCCAAATTGGTCAAACTAAGAAGACCTTTATATTTGAATACATATATCCTTATCTATTTGACCAATCTATATTAGCAATTCCCTTCCCTAAAGACTATGCAATACCAAAATTTGACAAATACAAAGGGAGGGGTAACCCCATGAAACACAAAATAATTTTGGGTTGCATGTCAAGAGGTTGTTTATAATGGAATATACCTCATGAGGTTATTCCTTAAGAGCCTTAGTGGCCAAGCCTTGGAGTGGTTCACATAATTACCCCATGGATACATTACATCCTTTGTAAACTTAGTTGAATGCTTTATAACACACTTTTTATACAACATTGACCAAGAAGTCACCTTGGCTAAGTTATGCACAACAAAATAGAGCAATGGGGAAATTTTCATCTTGTTCCTACAAAGATGGAGACACCTTGCAAGTAGATTCACCTTACAAGTAATAGAAAAACAAATGGTTAACATTTTTATTGAAAATTTGCATCCTAAAATAGCCCTACACTTACAACTACAATGTGTCACAACATTTGATCAAGTCATTGAAAAAGGGTTAACCATTGAAAAGAATTTAAAAGTAGAAGGGGTAATCAAAATTTATAATGACCAACAAGACAATAACCAAATTTCCAATGACCTATTGAAATATTGGTCTAAAAATTAAAAAATGTTGTAAATGATGGTGTAACCGATAGTAAATGTGTCCAAAATATACAAAACACACCATCACATAATATGCAACAACAAGCTACCTCCAAGACTATAACCATTCCACAAGAAAGAGGAAAATGAAATAAAAAATCCAAACGTAAATAAACCCCTTTAGGGGAACCTCTTGATGTCATATTTCACAAATTGGTAGAAGAAAACTTGATTACATTTCCAATCAGTACACCCCTTGAAGAAATTAAACCAAAACTAGTGTGGTATAGAGAAGATGAATATTGTGAATACCACCACATCAAAGGACATAACACCATTAAAAGTATGAAATTAAAGAATTATATCCAAGACCTTATTGATAGGGGAGAAATTGAAATTCAAAATCAAAACTCCCCAAATGAGCAACTAGGAATCTATACACAACCCTTCCCACAACATAATTATGGGAAAGCCTCATAATAATATTTCATAAACATATACCAATAACTCCAATCTATCCACACATGACACTATCATCGTCAGAATTGAGCAGTGCAACACCATAATTGTAAAAGCACCTGATTGCACCATCACAACCCACTAAGGCTGAGTGATAATACAAGGAGCATCATATTCATCACCCACTCCATCAAACACTAATAAATATATCATCATTGAACACCTTGGAGAAAAAACCATCCCAAATTTCCATCTTAGAACTCCCTCGTACTTCACCCATCCATAAAGAAACAATTGAGAAGGCTCTTCAAGAATCCCAAGTACCAAGTGATACAAATGTTAATCAATTCCAAGCTATAATTGGACACCTTTCATTCACAAACCAATTATCATTCACTAATAAATATATATATTCTGAAACACCTCATAATAAACCACTACACATTGAAGCTATCATCCATAATCATAACATTAAAATGTTCCTAATAGATGATGTATCTAACCTAAATCTATGTACATTAAAATTAATAAAGCAATTGGGTTATTTGGATGATGTCATTGATCCCAGAAAGATGATAACCATAAAATCATATGATGATGTTGAAATAGAATCAAAAGGTATCATTAAATTACCTATTCAAGTTGGACTAGAAATTATAGAAACAAAATGTCATATACTTGACCTTGATCTACCATACAACATCCTCCTCAGATGACCTTGGATATATGCCATGCAAGTCTCTCCCTCCACCTACCATCAATGCCTAAAAGTTTCCCATAATAGAAAATAAATCACCATTCCTGCCGACCCACAACCTTTCTAATATTGTAAATCATTGGAAGGGAAATACAAAAGCTACCATCATTGTCCTATTAATGATGAAGCCTCCACCTCATCCATTTACATTAACCCTTCTACATTACAACCATCATCCACACCACCTTCCATTCCTGATGACAAGGTCAAGAAAACTAATAAAGGATGTTGATAATATGGGATTCAAAATTCCTTTTGCAAAGTACAACTCCTTAACTCTCCATGATTATATCTCTGTGCACTTAACTTGAAACCAAAAAGAAACCTTCAAGAACTTCAATAAATGGGGATTTTTGTAAAAAGAAGATTTGAGCCTTGACATGGATGTTTCCTCTTGGTTATATAGATAATTAAATGATCTCCCCACCATCGAGATCCATAGGTATCCTAAAGGACATGAATTATCTAATAATTGGGGCTACAAAGGAAAAGGATTGGGGGAACAAGAACAAGGAATCATGGAGCCTATTCATCTTGTTGAATATAAAGACCAACAAGGACTTGGATTATTTACCACAAAATTTTTAACCATAAAACCCCAATGTACTCATGAAAAAAGTGGTAAGACTTCTATTCATATGAACTCTCACGAGGAAGCCATCAAGGAGTCCTTTCAAACCATCACTGAATTTTTTGACACTGACCACATATACACCATTTCATCCTCCATTGATCTCCAATTCGTATATCCTAAACTAATTGATTAGGATGAACAAGGACCTCCTATATAAAATACATCTCAAAATGATGAAGTAATAGTAGAAATCATGGGAGATTGAGAGCACCTCCCATCAAGAGATCATAAGCAAGATAACCAAATCATATTGCAAAAATATGCTTACTTTGGTGAACAAATCATGTGCCTCAGTCATAAAAAATAAAAAGGAAAAAATAAAATAGAAAGATCCCTTAGTGAAACCTCGATGAGGTGCTTTTGGATCATGAAAAAGTAAAAATTAAAGAAACATCCTTTGATGAAAACCTTTCTGAGGCATTGGAGGATGGGGCACTTAATTCGATGCCCAAGCATGATGAGACATCTACACTAGTGATTGAAGATATCACAAACATCAACTTGGGAACAAATGAGGAACCAAAATTCACCTATATTGCCAAAGAGCTAGAAGAAAAATTTCATAAAAAACTGGGAGAGTTCCTCAAATGAAAATCCATTAATTTTTCTTGGACATACAAGGACATGCTAGGGTTAGATCCATCTCTTATGTTTGAAGAAAAGGAAATAGGAGGAAGGCGTCCACCTTTTTGGAGATGGAACTTTTAGACCTATTTCACACTTTAGTTCATTAGGAAACCAAGATCCCTCAACTAAGTGACTCAACTAAGGGAAGGAATATGGGTTTCCTTGTGTTATTAGATGGGGGTTCACCATTAAATTAAGCTTCAAAGGAGAAATGAAAAGAATTATGCACAAAACCCTAGAAACTTAAAAGCCTTAAATGAATTTTACAAACATCTTGAAACAAAAGAGTACCTGGTAGAATGGAGAGATCAAAGAAAGGTCTGAAAACATTGGAAATTGTTGTTTAAAGGTGCACTAGGATTGATACGCCAAGCTGGGTGATTTAGTCCTACTACAAGAATCTAGGTAGAATCTACAATCTTTTGATGATTGTTCAGAATCTACAAAAGGCTGAAATAAGGGGATACTGGGACTCATACGCCCAGAGGGGAAATTTAGTCCCATTACTAGGGTTTGATTGATATTTTTGTAGCCTCAAGTGATATTCTATAGCTTCTGTCTTGTTTGATATTTAAGTCCAAAAGTCTAAATTCTGGCCTATAGGTGAGTTTCTATGAAGATGACAACTTCTTGAAAACTTTTTGCAACTTTCTCCAATCTTTCTCTTCAATGGATCTTCAAGATAAATCTACAAATCACACATCAAAGAGAGGGAAAAATGTTGTTTTGTTAGGGAATGGGGGTTTGCCTTGGTCAAACACCATTTCGGTAATTAAACCTTGAAATAAAATGAAACATGAATGGAAGGAATGATGAATGAACAAATGCAATATTGCAGCTCACCAAACCCATGAAATAAAGGTTAGAAACTTGTGTGAAATGGATCCAATAGATGTTTATCTTGACTCTTGATCTTGATATAAGATAATGTCTTTTAATGCTTGCTTGAATCATGAAACCTACATCACAAATGTTAGCTCACAAATACACATGATGCATGATGACTTTGATATGATGCTTGGATCTTGAATGCTGATCCAAATGCTAGATAACTTGATATTGAATTCTCTTTAATGAATACTCTTGATCATAAATTTTCTATAATGCTTTGATACATGAAAGCTTAGTATAAATTATGTGAAATGACCTTTTATTTTTACTTGTTTATGCAAATTTTCCTAAAATTACAACACTAAAAGCTGACATCAAATCTAGGATAATAAAATCCAACCAATAATTTGACTTAAAATAGGTCTAAGTTAAAATGAGACTCATATGCCTAGTTGGGCATATGAGTCCTAGTGACTTTAACCAAGGACACAAATTTCAAGAAGTATTAAATTTAATGCAAAATTTAAAATCAAGTCCTGATACCTAGGTGGGACTCATATGCCCAAAGGGGCATATGAGTTCCAAATCCCTAGATCTGGAACACATAACCTCAAACATTAAATCATGATTTTCTATCTTTTAAATGTCAAGATTATCCTCAAAAAAATGCATGTAATAAGGCTTGTGGATGTAAAATAGGGCCAATTAAGGCATAAATAAACCTAGTTTTAGTAGGAAGGGCCCAAAAAACTGTGGAAATGTAAAGGGATACATTTTTTTACACTATATTTATCCCCCACTTTAGTGAGAAGATGAAATTGTGTCAAACTCACACTAAAGTAAACAAATTCACATCAAGAGGGGTCCAAGTGTACCAATGCTAGTGAGATATAACAACAAGGATCAAGAGGGATGATCAAGCCCCCAAGATCGAGATCCTATGGCAAACCAATATAGAATAACACACACATGTGAATGATGTATGAGGAAACAACAAGGTACAAGCATACATTGCCAATGACATAAGGAAGAAAAAGAAAGAGAAAAGGGGTTTATCAAGGCTCAACTATTTGTACAACATAATGTGGATTGAGCCTAAGTTGTTTGTCAAAAAATGTTTATAAGTGGAACACAATGTCCACTATGAAAAAAATTTCATGCTCACATAGGCTAGTGGAATTGGTATCCATTAGATGAGCCCCTAGAAAAGTGAGACACATATGCACACAACCAATATGCGTCCACACAAACAAGCAAGTGGCTATGGGAAATTCATGCCTAAGGTTGGGTACCATATGTACTAACCATACCAAAGCTATACTTACTAATAAATTTGACAAGACACCACACAACATAAACAAAAAGATCCATGAAGCAAGCAAAAATTTATATGCTAACACCCATGAACAAGCATGATGGATCCACGGGCAAGCAAAGTGTGTTATGTATGGTGGCCATATAATGACAATAGTGTAAGGTACATTCAAAGAGGTTTTTCTTAGTTCACGTAAGGTATCAACTTAGGGAACATTGTGCCTAATTTCTCCAAGAGATGACCAATCAAAGAATAGAAGATTCACAACTTAGGGGATGCAATGTGTTGCATCAAGCCATTAAAATGAATATAACATGCTAAGATAGTTCACACTTTTGAAGGACATCACACCCAATGTCATCACCAACAGAAAGATGCATCGCGTGAAGTAAGAAGACCACACAATGAAACATGATTTTTAAAATACCAAAATAATAATGCCAATGTACAGCCCCACCTTAATGAAATTGCTAAACACCATGTTGTGAGCAATTAATTTAAAGTAGAACATGTTAAATGATAACAATAAAGAGGACATGAGAGCCTATTTGGAAAGCCCTATGCCATATCATATATTTCCAAATGAAGCTATGTCATAAGAAGGGGTTGCCCCCAAAATGAAATTCAAAAATCACACATAAGGGATCCACATATAAAAGGTCAGTATGTCTTTGCTACAATATTTTCAGAGAGCTCAAGAATGTCATCATTCCTTAAATACTCATGGATCAAGGAATAATGACATAAAGAGAGTGAAAAAAAAAGATAATATTTTGGGTCAACATGGAAGAGACCTAAATGTCTCGACGCCTTGCATCATCCCCAAAAGGAAAAAATAAGAAAAGGGAAAGATAATAGTTTATGACATTTAGAAGAATGTAGATACAAATAGAGGAATGTCACAAAGAGAGATACATAAAAAAAAATGGTATGAGAGATCACATTACACACATGCAATCACACAAATTAAATGAAAAAGAAAACACAAACAAGAATAGTAAGGCACATGTGACTCAACCTATTAGCAAGTCGTTTGCATCCCAATCTTGTTTAGTATATACGAAAGGCAAACAACTAGCCAGAGGGAAAATAACAAGTTCAAAACTAGGGGAAGCACCAAGTTCAATGATCTTCTTAAGAGAATTATCATTTAAGTTCATTGAAGAGGAAAACAATGTATTCAACTCATTATTCACTTGCTCATCAATTTTAGCAATCTCATCATTATTGTCTAGGTTAATCACAATGAGAGGTTGAATGATAATGTCCAAATAAGGTTCTAATCCTTGTTTTGGTTGCAATATAGGAACTTTTTGTTGCATAAAAGAGGGAGACTCACTGTGTATTTCTTCACTTAAGTTTGGATGTTTGTTTTGTTTTTCGTTCTCTTTGTTTAACATTTGAGCAATAGCATGATGTCTATGCCTATGCTCTCTAGCATTTATGATTCTTTTGGTATGATTTTCAAGTTGTGTTTGTGTAGGAATGGGTTTATCAACCATGTGTTTCTTTTCTTCCCTTAGAGGAGGAATGAAAGGAACCATGAGAGGTTGTTCAACCACTTTCTCTTTAGCTTTGTAAACTTGGTTTATTTTAGGAAGCATGACAAGATTTTTTTGTTGTCTCTTGGTCATTTGTAGGAGATAGGAGAAGGATTTGTCTTGGGTTGTTCTTGGTTACTTGGAATAAATTTTGGCTCAATCATGGTTTTTTCATGGATAGGAGGCTCAATCATAGGTTGAGACATGTTTCAAAGAGATAATTTTGTTATGCATTTCACCTTAAATTTTTGATAATACTTGAAAAAGAAATCTTCACAAGGTTTAATAGGCTCAATAGGTTTGGGCCAAAATAATTCCAATGAAAAACTCCCATGGGATGACACAAGATTAAAGCTACTATTGTGTATAGTAAATATCTCATTTTCAAAGGGAAACTTTAAATATTTATAGGATGGATTCCATGGAGTGTAGCAATGAATAACCTATTTTCACATGAAATTTATACAACGCCAGGATGATGGAGAATGAGACATATAATTATTTCGGTCCAACTTTTAAAGGAAGGATGATCGAGCCAATCATAAGGCAAGCAAAACCATGTTGTCATCATCCATGTTAACATTCAACACATCATTCTTAGTTTCACTAGCTTTGACAAATGATATATTATAATTTGGCATGGGGTTTGTAAATATTTATAGGTTTTGGTTGGGAGGGGTAACAAACTTATTACCTCGATCATTGACACCACCAATTTGAATATGATTGGAATCAATGAGGTCTTGCACTATGTGTTTAAGATGTTTACAATGTTTTCTATCATGTCCATTTTGACAATGAAAATGATAATTGAAATTTGATCTAAAGTTGGGAGGTAATGGTTTAGTAGGATCAGGAGTTTTAACGGGCAATAAGGAAATCAAGTTATTTTCTAGAAGTTGTAACATGATGTTATGGAGGGTATCAGGTAAGGGAGTAAATATTCTAGCTGGATCCCCAAATGTAAAAGGATTTTTCTTCTTTATAGTAGCTACTTGGGTATCAACATGTTGGGTAGGTTGAGGGGGATTTAGTTGAAGAAATCCTTTATTTTTTTCCCTAAAAGGTTGGTAATTTTTTTGAGTTGTGGATTTAGAATTTTTAGGATGGCTAGAGGTGGGTTTTGTTTCATGACTACTAACTAAGTTTTGATAATCATGAAGGGTGAAACACAAATGTACGAAGTAAATTTCATCATTCCATGCTTACCTTGCATCTTAGTTTGTAGGTTCTCAATGAGCATTCATTAAAGGTGAGAATCATGAATCTTTATGTCGATTTGGGAATAAAGCAATTGGTAGTGGTAAATAAAATCAATAACCTTTTAATCACCCTTTTGTTCACATCTCATCAAATCAGCTAAGGTCATCTTAGCAGTCATGTGCAATTGGAAATGGTTGATAAAGGCCTCAAAAAGTTCATTGAATGAAAAAATTGAGTTATTCAGTAATGAGGAAAGCCATTCAAAAGTGGTAGCTTTCAAAGACCTAAGGAAAAGCTTAGCCAAGAGCTTATCTTCAAGGAAAAAATCACTACATAAGGTGGTTTAAGCATAAACATGGTTAGAAGGATCTCCTTTTCCTCCATATTTCTCAAAGCTAGGAGTCTCTATACCTTAATGTATCAGTGTGGGATAAGGGATTTCTTTTGACATAGTATGAAGGTTGGCCATTTTGATTTTGGCTTATGGTGGAAAATTTTCATTGAAGGGATGCAACATTTTGTAAGAGTTGGTTAAGGATGGTGTCATTAGTTATGTTTTGAGATGGAGGTGAATATGGTGGAGGTGTATATGTGTTTGAGGGGAAAGTTAATGGAACACTTATGGGAGGTAAAGTGGTAGGATATATGATTTGAGATGCCACAAAGGTATAAGGATTGCTAGTGGAAACACCCAAGGTAGGAATGACATTACTAGTAGGTTGCATCATTGTGGTAACTTGAGGGTTGGACTAAGTAGGAATAGAGGCAATGGTTGTAGGAGGAGGAATTTGAGTTCCTCCTTAACTTTGGGGATTGTTCAAAGTTTGAGCACAACTAGTCATTGAGTTAAGATGTGCGCCAAAAATTTGAGCTAAGTTATGCACAATCTCTATTCCTTTTTCACTTCCAATCATTCAGTGTATTTTTTCTATGGTAGGAATAACAGTGGAAAAATTTTCAGTACTCGCTAGGTTTTGTAGGTTTTCCAATTCTTCATGGATTTGGATTAGGTTTTCTTGAGGGACACTAGAAACCATTGTTTCAACTTTTGTCACATTTATTGAAGGTAAATATTTTCCAAGGGTATGGTCCATACCTAGTGAGCTAGTGTCAACACTATGAGTGAAAGAAATAGATAACCCAAGATCCATGATGATTGTATTATTGCGAGATGACATGAGTCTCGAACTATATCTAGCTATAGTATTAGAAATAGGACACCAAGTTGTAAAGCTCATGCAAAGGAAAATCAATGAATGCAAGATAAATGAAACGAACACAAGGTAAATGATATTCTTTAATTCCAATTCTTATGTTTATAAATGCACTTGAAATGAAACCAAATTAAGCTATATCTAATGAAATGAATAAAAAATAAAATAAATAAACTAAAACTATGATATGAAAGCAACAAATAGAAGCACATAAATGAAGTTTTAAATGCTATAAAATGCAGATTTAGACATGATTCAAGACTAAATCACCTAGATGGGAAAATGAGTCCCAATTAGGGTTTTTGGAAGGTTTAGATACTCAGAAAAAGAGAGCGCAAAATTTCCAAAAATCTGGAAAAACCACATGTACAGGGACTAAATCACCCATGTGGGTGAATGAGTCCCACATTAGAGTTTTTAAACCAAATTCAACAATTTTTTTGTTGATTATAAGGTTTCTAAGTTGTATGCTCAAATGACTATTTGCAAGTATAGTTTTCCACTGAAATCTATATGCACTTTTCACTAATGCAAGATTTAGAAGTCCTAAATGCAATTCAACTAATGCAAATCCAATGAAAATTTAATGAAAATTGGATCTAGGACTACAATGTTCTCCAAGTCATAAATTGAAGGGTTCGAAGGTCAGGTTCACCAAAATGAACCAAAGGAAATAGGAGGAAGGTGTCCACCTTTTTGGGGATGGAACTTTGGGACCTATTTCACACTTTAGTTCATTAGGAAACCATGATCCATCCACCAAGTGACTCAATTGAGGGAAGGAATAGGGGTTTCCTTGTGTGATTAGATGAGGGTTCACCATTAAATGAAGCTTCAAAGTAGAAATGGAAATAATTATGCACAAAACCCTAAAAAATTAAAAGCATTAAATCAAATTGACAAACAACATGAAACATAAGAGTACTTGGTAGAATGGAGAGGTTAGAACAAGGTCTAAAAACCCTTGAAATTTCTATTTAAAGGTGTACTTGGACTAATACGCCAAGTTGGGTGATTTAGTCCTACTAGAGGAATCTGGGCAGAATCTAGAACCTTCTGATGACTATTTCGAATCTACAGAAGGCTATAAAAAGGGGATACTAGGACTCATATGCCCAAAGAGGTGATTTAATATTATTACTAGGGTTTGACTAATATTTTTGTAGCCTCGAGTGATCTTATGTAGCTTATGTCTTGTTTGATCTTTAAGTCTGAAAGTCTGAATTTTGGCCTATAGGTGAGTTTCTATGAAGATGATAACTTCTTGACAATGTTTTTCAACTTTCTCCAATCTTGATCTTCAATTGATCTTCAACCTAAATCTACAAATCATACATCAAAGAGAGGGAAAATTTTTGTTTTTTTTAGGAAATGGGGGTTTACCTTGGTCAAACCCCATTTTAGTAATTAAACCTTGAAATGAAATGGAACATGAATGGAAGGAACGATGAATGAACAAATGAAATGTTGCAACTCACCAAACCCTTGAAATAAAGGTTGCAAAATTGTGTGGAATGGATCCAATGGATGTGGATCTTGACTCTTGATCTTGATATGAGATAATTTCTTTGAATGCTTTCTTGAATAATGAAACCTACATCACAAATGTTAGCTCACAAACACACATGATGCACGATGACTTTAACATGATGCTTGGATCTTGAATATTGCTCCAAATTTTTGATAACTTGATCTTGAATTCTCTTGAATGAATACTCTTGATCAAAAAAATTCTATAATTCTTGGGTACTTGAAAGCTTAGGAGAAATGATGTGAAATGACCTTTTATTTATACTTGTTTATGCCAAATTTCTTGAATTTACAACACTACAAGATGCCATCAAATCTAGGATAATAAAATCCTACCAAGAATTTGATTTAAAATAGGTCCAAGTTAAAGTGGGACTCATATGCCAAGTTGGGTGTATGAGTCATAGTGGCTTAAACTAGGGACAAAAATTTCAAGAAGTGTTAAGTTCAATGCAACATTTACAAATAGGTCCTGAGACCTAGGTGGGACTCATATGCCCAAAGGGGCGTATGAGTCCTAGATCTCTAGATTTGCAACACATAACCTCAACATTAAATCATGATTTTCCATTTGTTAAATGTCAAGATTATCCTTACAAAAATGCATTTAATAAGGCTTGTGGATGAAAAATAGGGCCAATTAAGGTAGAAATGAACCAAATTTTAGTAGTAAGGGCCAAAAAAAAGTGTGAAAATGTAAAGGGATACAATTTTTATACACTACAGTGGTACATCATTTGACAATCTATCTAGATGCAACACTTGCCAAGAAAAAGTTACACAAAATGAATCTACAAATAGCTATATTGGTAAAATAATAATTACAAAAAATATTGGAAGCTAGATTTATTAAGCCTATTGACTATCTTGAATGGGTGTCCAACATTGTACCAGTTTCCAAACCTATTGGAGGAATCCACATATGCAAAGATTTCAAAGATCTCAATAAAAGATGTCCAAAAGATGACTGTCCATTGACAAATATTGATATGATCAGATATATTACTATTGGAGATGAAATGTTATCCCTTATGGATGGATTTTCAGGCTATAATAAAATTTGCATCACCAAAGAAGATCAACACAAAACAACTTTTATAACTCCATGGGGAACATTTTGTACCAAGTAATTCCCTTCGGACATAAAAATGTAGGAGCAACATATCAAAGTGCAATGACTCTTATCTTCCACGAAATGCTACATGACATTATGGAAGATTATGTGGATGACCTCTTGGGAAAATCAAAATCAAAGGATGGACACATTGAAGTACTTGAAATAATATTTGATCGGTTGGAAAATATAAACTACAGATTAATCACAAGAAATGTTTGTTCAGAGTCTCATCTAGAAAACTATTGGGCTTTATTATTTCCCACCAAGGAATTGAAGAAGATCCTGCAAAATAAAAGAAATAAGAGAAATGCTTCCACCAAAGAACATTAAAAAATCAAAAATTTGCAAGGAAAGCTATAAGAACCTCAAAGATTCATTGCATAGTTGGTTGATAAATGTCAACCTTTCTTCCACCTACTTTGCATAAAAATCACATTCAAATGGGATACCAATTGTCAACAAGATTTCCAACAATTGAAAGATTGTCTTGCAACACCACCAGTCCTAGTACCTCAACAAGCAGATAAACCACTCCTCTTGTATATATTAGCTACTCAAGTGGCATTGGGGACATTGTGGATGAACATGATGACAAGTGGAAGGAAAGAGATATATACTATATATCTCGTACACTAGCTAGAAGTGAGTTAAACTATACATAAATAGAAATAGCATGTTTGATTGTGGTATTCTATGCTAAGAAAATATGACATTATATTCTCAATTTTAAGACACAACTCATCTCAAAAGCAAATCCACTAAAGTAACTACTTTCAAAGGAAACTCTTCAAGAATGAATAGCTAAATGGATCATGGTTCTTAGTGAGTTCGACATCGAGTGTGTAGACATAAATTCTATCAAAGGATAAGTGGTTTTTGATCATCTTGTTGAAGCTCCTTTATAGGATAATCATCCATTTTTGACATAATTCCTTGATGAAAACATCTTAGCTATAGAAGAAGGAGCATGGTGGAGCCTATATTTTGATGGATTTTCACACAACATGGCTCAGGGGAAGGAATATTTTTTGTCATAGCTCAAGGAGACTACATCCTTAAGCCCCACTGAGTAGAATTCCCTTGCACAAACAACATAGTAGAGTATGAGGCATTAATAACAAGACTTAAGCTTGCTATCCAATGGAATATTGCAAAACTACAGGTATACAGTTACTCCCAATTAGGCATCAAACAAGTAAATGATGAATATGAAACAAAGGATGACAAGATATTACCCTAGAAGTGTATGGTGGAAAAATTCAAAGAGTACTTCACACAAATCAATTTTGATAAGATATAAATGGTAAACAACAAAGCAAAAAATTCCATGGCTACCATTGGTTCCCTTGTTGATGTACCACAAAATAGTAAAAAATATGAGTTCCTAACAAAATAACTCTTGGTTCCTAATTATGATATTCCTAAATCCAAAATGATTGGTGACATTTTTGGTCCTCATTCCCAATAGTATCAAGACATATACAAGTATCTACACAACAACACCATCCTACCCAACCTTTGAACCTCACAACACAAATCCTTCATTTGAAAAACTTCTTGTTTCACCATTCTTGGAGATACCCTTTACCTCCGCTCTTTCAATGGAACCCTCCTGAGATGTTTAGACTCAAAAAAAGATCAAACTACCCTAAATGAGATACATCAAGGTATTTGTGGGGCCCATTCTAGTGGATGAAATTAGCTAAGAAGTTGCTACATACATACAAGATATTATCACAATGGAGAAATATGTAATTAATTTCGTCAAAGTATGTAAACCTTGTCAACAACACAATGGCTTGATTCATGCACCATCACAAGAATTATAGCCTATTACTACTACATGGCCTTTCTCACAGTGGGGGTTAGACCTCATTTTTAAGATACAACCTACATCATCAAATGGTCATAAATTCATAATCACCACCACTCAGTATTTAACTAAGTGGGTTAAAGCCATACCTATGACCTATGGGAACCCCTTTAAAAACTAGGAGTTCCATAATCTATGTCAGTAATTCCACATCCAACATCAGTTTTCCACTCCATATTACCCATAAGGAAATAGCCACACTAAGGCCATAAATAAAATAATTTGGGAAATCCTAAAGAAAATAGTCAATGAAGTTGGTCATGATTGGCACCTAAAACTTAATCCTGCTCTATGGTCTTACTGCACTAGCATTCACAAACCTACTAGAGCCACTCCCTATTCCTTGGTATATGGTGCCAAAGCTATCTTTATAGTAGATGTTGATCTCCTATCATTGAGAATCTCTCTACAACATCTCATTGATGATGAAGAATATCATGTAGCACATCTTCAATAGCTGGAGCTTGTAGAGGATAAATGTTTAAATTCCCTCAACCATCTCAAAGCATATCAAAAAAGGCTTCATAGAACCTACAACAAGAAGATCAAGCCTAGATAATTTTCCATTGGAGATCTTGTCCTCAAGGAAAATCAACATAATCTACATGAACGAGAAAATAATGGAAAGCTTGAACCTAATTGACTAGGCCCTTACATTGTCATAGAAAAATATGGATCAGGGGCATATCAATTAGCTACCATGGAGGGAGATCCACTTGAAGAACCCATGAATATCATCCATCTCAAAAAAATATTTGCATAAGAAGAACCAAAAATATAAATTTTAATAAAAAAACCCAAAAAATCAAATAATCAAAAAAGAAAAAAAGAAAGCAAAGAGAAATAATTCATCCAATGGTGAAAAACACTTTGTGGCACCTTGGGAAAGTACCATGGTGAAAACCTAGCAAACAGGTGTCATGTGTAGGGTCATGTCCACCATCTATTAGGTTAATTTTTCTTCCATCCACAATGAATCCATCCACAATGAATCCATCCATAATAAGTCCATCCACCGACCTTGCCAACTATAGCTTGGAACACACCTATCCATCCACCCCTAATTTAATAACAAGAGATGTTTTTATACCATGATCCTGAACTCATCATACAACCACTCACCCTCCTTTGTGTCACTTGACTAGACACTTTCATGCAATAAACTATCAACTTACATGATCAACACCATTAAATTGTAGTGGGAAGTAGTCTTCAACATGCCTGGTTGCTCATCCACCCATCTCATAATAAAATCCCATTTCGTACTAAAATACCAACCACAATAAACATCTTATCACCCCATAGTTACCACCAATCTCACCTTAAGACAAATAATGCAAAACCAAACAATATGCGTGTCTGCATAGATCCCTAATGATAAAATATTAGTATCATCCCTAAAATCACCTCACCACTATGATTGTCCATGATCACAATCCACCACATCTTTGCCTGATAGGATGCATCCCTCCTTGGTTCAACAACCTCTACTAGTCTTACCTTTTGGAAAGAGATTTGGCATTTTCCTTTTTGGGACTTATTGTTGTGATCTATGAAGTCACCAAGTTGGGACCACCTAGATCTTTTCGTATCTTGGTGTGTCAATGACAAGGTACGAAGTAGATATAGGTCATTTTGTATGGTGTGTTTATGATTAGTTTGATTTACTAATGATTCCTGATACCTTAACTAGAGGGGCTCAAAACATTCTGATCCACTATGCAATCCCCTCTATGATCCACTAAGGTTGCTAGGAATAATTTAGTCATTAGATATAATCTTTTGTTTGTATAGGTTTTGTGTCTCTATTCTTACTGTATAGGAATTGTTTGTATAGGTTTTAGATATACATGATTGTGCCTTTAGTCATTTATACCATTGGGGAAGAACAATTCTTTCTGTATCAAATTTAAGGATTTCTCACCACATTTTTCCATCATAATCCCCCCATCCCTTTTCCTCTTCTCTAACACCAACTAACCATCCCCCCTTCCCCGCCTCTTCCATATTGACTAACCCCCCTTGTCCCCTCCTACACACCTAGACTTGAGTACATAATGTATCATGACACAAAAACAAACACTCATACCTACATTCTCATAATTTTGATAAGGGAATTTTGAGTAAAGAATTGACAAAAGGCCATTGACATGGTGTCTAATTCATGGATGCACTAATGAATAAGGGATGGAAAACTATGACAAGGAACCTATTACTATCAATCTTCAAATCCCTCCTAATTATTTTACCATGATACAAATCATTCATTGTGAATCATCTATAGAAACTACTATTAACACAAAATTAAATGTAAACTGGCCAACATCCAAGTTATAGATTAGGAATTATCAATGACATGATGTTCATATGCATCCTTGTGAACATCATACATGAAATATGCATTCATTAACATAAAAAAATCATCTCACATGATAAGAATGTCATAAATACATTGACATTAACATTTTTACATCCATTCATCATATGCATAAAGATTCATCCCCACATAAGAATTTGTCATGGATTTTATAACATTTTTTACTACATACTCTAGAAATAAAAGCATCTACCCATAATAGTGAAGAGAAAAAAGTGGAGAAAACATCATAGGATTGAAAGCTAAATCATAAACTATCATCAAAGGAAATATTTCATACACCTAGTACCATATAATCTATTAATGGACTTGGGCTTATATCAAATAATGAACTTCATATTGGTAGCAACATGTCACCACCATCATCTACCCATCCAGTAATGAACACAAAAGTCCTTCACTATCAAAGACTTGCATCAAAAAATTTTGGTAAATATTTCAAATATCATCAATTGCAACAATCTATCATCATAAATAGCATAAGAACTCACATATATAACCCATAATATTATCATTTGATAAATGATTCAAATTCCATAATAAATACATGTCATATTCAAGAATCATAATCCATAAAAATTATTTAGCATAATCATATGTAACATCATAACCATACACTATCCATAAACATAAATCACATCACACACATAATCAATCAACAGCTTGCATAAAACGTGATAAAACCATAATAAGTAGCCATAAATAACATCACATGGCCCAAACACATCATATCATATATATATCAAAATATAGTCATGATACAACATGTACCAAATTCTCTCATGTATACAAAAGTTTGAGCCCATCAATGGGGAAAAATCCAAAAATTCATAATCAAATCACTATCCTGTGTTTCCTACATTTGATTTCCTGTTAGATGATTTCTACAGTGGATCTCTCCATAGTGGCCATGAAAGACCCATAGACACTGATGGTCTTGACCATGATGGTTCATGCAATCTATTGCTAACTGTAACACTAGTAGCCCTCTAATTTGGAAGCACTTCCTCCTCATATACCCTCCTCCACTGCTTTGCCTGTTGGATAGCCCTACTAACCTCTAGAAAGCTAGTAGCCAAGCCACCATCACCCAAGATATCACGAGCTATATCCTGATCTCTCCATAGTATCTCCACCTCTCTCCTTAGCTAATCTTGCTCTAATATGATCGTTTCCACCTTCCCACCATCTCCTCCTCCCCCACCAACCCCCCATCTACCAATTCCTATAGTCTAGCCACCTCCACCCTGGTCGTATCCCTCTCACCCCTTAATGACACTACCTCTGCTCTAGATGCATCTCTCTCAGTCACTGAGGTAGCAACTTGTCCATCCACATGTCCTTATAAATGGACCACATCAGCCCATGCCATATATCTCCCCCCAACTGCCTACAGGAAATACTACCATAGCTGATCTCACTCCTTATGGAGCTGGTCTCTCTCCAATGTCATCGCATCCAATTGAGAATACAAGTCCCCCCTCTCAGTTGCACTCAATGACCTTGTCCTCAATCATCCTCACCACCATCTCCCCCTCTTCCATCATCACCTACCCTGTCATCTCCATCATTATCATCCTCTCCATCATCAATACCACCATCACTTTCAACATCATCTAATTTTTTTCTATCACTACTACCATCCTCCCTACTATTTCTACTCTCCTCACCACTATCCTCTACCACAACTAGTTGATCATGTGACATAGTCAACCAAATGGATATGTGCCTCTTCCACTAGGTGTTGCATCTCTACAGTAGTACTGACATTAGCCACTCTTGGTCTCAAATCCCAATCCACTATAGGTGTATCTCACCAGCTCTGATAATTAGTATCATATTCAATATAACCACCCCACTATCACCTCTCATGAGCCACCCTGCCTCAACCTGTGGCAACCTTGCTACTGTCCAAAATATTGCAATACCCACATAGGTAGATATCTCTTAATAATAACTAGGGTCTTCCCTCCCAGAAGTGTACATGCTAGATGTAGGGAATATAAAGATGATCATCCTCCCAGTCCTCACAATCAATATATGGTCACCAAATAAATGAGTCCATCTCATACATAACTCTTCACCAATGATCTATCTTACCTGTATGATGCTGACAAGGGAATATTGCATAAATAAATATATAGGGAATATCCAACCCCTATCACCTATCACAGAGTGGGCACACAATTTTAATGTGCTCAAAAGCCCATATGTGAAACAGAGTCACTCCAAAACCCAGGCTTTACTTGTCCCTATAAACTACACAATGCATCTCTCTATATAGGTCGACTAGAACCACTACCTACCATGCATACACTATCCCCTCACTAAACATCCCCTATATAACACCTGCCTAGCCCATAGAAAATCCTCGAGACCTCTTATATGGCATCAAAGTCTCGGTAATCAATGTAGCTACAAATAAAAATAGGTCCAACCACTCACCCAAACCAACATCCATGTCCATCTCGATGACTGTAAAATGAAATTACCTACATGTGAATACCCTCTCAATGCAGGTCTTGCCTCCTGTAACCTATACACCACTAGCTCCCCATAAATTGGTAGCTGGAGAATCTGCCACACATCCTCTAATGTAATAATGGCCTTGCTAGTGGGTAAATGAAATTTTCTAGTATCGTTGTGCCATCACTCTACTAGTACCATCATCAAGGCTTGATGTGCATGAACCCAGGGCATCCGAGATACAAAGTATAACCCTGTCAGGTGTATCCAATCATCATCTGTAGGAGTTAGCCTCTCTCACAAGGTTCCCATAATCACCATCCTCTTCTCTCATGGTTGAAGGATCTTCAGATCCTTCTACATCATTCCACACACTAACATCAATCATTTTATCCAAATGGTTCACCTACTTCTACCCATATTCACCCACCCATGTAGGTTTTGTGAAGTTGTTCTTTTATTCCTGGTGCAAGAACTATTTCCTTGAATGTAGGCACCTCATTTTCCCACCTAAGCACCATTTTATGCAAGCACAATAGGTTTTAACCAACGAAAGTCAATTTTAGAAGAAGGCATTGCATTACGCAAGAATCATTTCTTTTTACCCAATCTATGTTGACATGGATGCATGACAAACACATGCATGAAAAACACATGCATGTCAAACATAGGAACACCAAACGTAGGTGATGTGATTTTCGACATGGGTTTTGAAATTGAACCTAGGCATCGAAATAATGTAGGCACTGTTTGTTTCAATGCAAGTATCGAAATTGTGTCCTTAAGAACAGTTTCATAAAACTACACATCTATTTTTTGACTTCGACCCCCTAGATCAACATATCATGGACCCCTAAACTAACCTAAAACTTAAGGGAAAGATCATATATTGGGTCGCATGCATCCTCTGATCACTAGTACTCACAAACTCACTCCAAACGATTTGTACATGGGATCTTTTCTATAGCTCTGCGCTACCACCTAAGCTCCTCTCCACCAATAAAATGTTGAAAATAACTTTTTGGGCCCCTCAAAGCCCATTTATAGGCTTCTTAACAATAATCACACCCCTAACCCTAATTTCTTCTCTATTTGATGCATTCAAATGTTCTATGTTTTTCCTCTTCTCAAGCTTATTCCTCTATTTCTTCTCCCACATTCAACTAATTTCATCTTCTACACCAGCCTACATCATTTTGACCCATCCTTTTTGAGATGCAAATTGAAAATATTTTTTCAAAAAAATTTGGTCTACCTGTCAAGGGAGCATCACCTCCTAACTAAGTTTTCAAATCCATTGGGGAAAATTTTTAAACTTCTTTGATGCAGCATCACTTTGGACACTACATCAAAGAGGAGGAAAATGTAGTCACCCTAAATCTAGCACTATTCATCTAAATTAATTAAATAACACTATTTAATTAATTCATCCCTTTCTTCCCTTTTAATTAATTAAATAAATATTATTTAATTTATTAATCCATTATTCTTCTTATAGTTAATTAAATATTTTATTTAATTAATTACATCATCCTCTAAACTATAGTTCTTCTAATCAATTAAATAATTCCTGTTATTTAATTGGTCCCACTAGAATCCCCCATTCTTTTAATCTCCATTGTGTTAATGAATCCTTGATTAATCAACCTATTAATCTTCATTATCCTATTCTCTAAGTTTTAACTACACTCAAGTTGATAAAACCTTGGTTTATTAACTTCACCTACCTCATTAAGCTAATTAACCCTTGATTAATTGTCCTAACCCCAATCATTACCATTATTTCCTAATTTAAAATTCATCCTCAACCCCCTAATCTTGTCTCATTAATATGGAAAATCCCACCTACCTCCACTATCTTACACCTAGCCTCCAAAATTTAATGACTTGTCATCCCATGGTGTGCTCACACATGTGTGAGCACACCTCACCCTTTCTCTCATATTCAATTGTGACACTTGTCACAATGCTAATTGTCCACCGCCTTGATCCAAGTCTCATCTTCTCGATCAATCCTATTCCTTCATTAACAATCAATCCTAGCCCTCCATTTCTCCCTCCTAATTTCTATAGATTGGGGCTTCAATTCCTTAATTCTCCATCTCAAAATTGGCTATTATTATGTTGGTGCAACTAAGAGGAATCCGAAATTCATCCTTGGATCAAATCAAACAAGATTAGGGTGCAATATTGAGCTCAATCTAGGAGGGTCATCAAAGGTATAATACTTGTTATTATTTTTATGTTCATTTCCTTTATGTTTTATTCTTTTTGGTGATAAAATTAACCTGTCTATAAGGTTGTCAAATATGAACCAATAGACAAGGTCAATCTTGTTTTCGGGATCTACCAGATATTTCAAATTCTTTAGCCAAAGCCATGTGTTATTTAAAATAGATGAAATTTACCTAGAAAATTTATTTATATGATTTATGTCAGATCTTGATAACTTAGGACATTACATGTTCATGTTAGAAATGTATGCAGATATATCAAGTTGCATTAGGACTCACTACTGATATTTGTTTTTATCTTGCTAGGTACTTTGTGTAGGGTTGGGTATTCTTTGAGTAACAATAATTCTAGAGAAGCGAAAGCTTTTTGGTTGGGTGGAAAAGTGCTTAAACCATGTTATTGTCTCTTGACTTATGGATGATTATGAGGGTTGGTGGTGGTTAGAGACTATATTTTATATGTACTCACATTATGATTATATCATTCATTGTATCTGTCCTTCTAGATTGTATAATTATTTGTCTTCATGGCATGAGATCCAGAGATATACTTTTGTATATCATATATATTATGTGATTTTACCTGAATTATGCACTACATATATGAGGATATGTTATGAAATTTATTTATCCACTAAATTTGTTTTGATTTATTCCATGTTTATTATAAATTATTTGTTATTTATTTATGAGAGATTGATTTGGACCATGATCCTTACAAGTGGTGTGAATGCTCTCTCCTTGCACTATGTGCAATATTAGAGATTAGAAACACAATTTATTTGTAAAAATTTTTTAACCCAAGGAATAATTATTTGTGTATACTCTTCCCTTTTGACTCTTAACAATGATCTTGGGAATCAAAAATAGCATCATATCTATTTAATTTAGTAAGAGGCCTACTTGGGGATCTCATCACCTCAAGGTTGACCTCGAATACATTTTCAGATGGGGTATATAAAATGGGAGAATGAAATTTTTACCCCAAGGTGTGCCCAACATCCTATAACCAAATCCTCATGATGCTCAATCCACTAAAATGTGTATAGGTGAGGAGGAGAGGGGAGACCCCTAGAGACTTGGGCATCCTCAGACGAGTTCACTATTCATTGATCCCACACTATAAAAAATTGTTTATTAGTATCCTTTAAGACCATAATTTGTTAGCTTGGGGTAATGCAACATATAGTATCATGTATGAAATAACTCATCATGTGTTTCCCCTTATTGAGGTGATCAACATTAATTTTTTTAGACCTTGTCTGGTGCAGGAGCACTTGTTTGATTTCTTGACTCCATGAGGCCATTTGTAAATAGTTGCTCTATTTTATGTATTGGGTCTTATAATAAGGTTTATAAAACCATTTTATAGGTGTTTGATTCTTAGGAAGTAATATTTGAAGTCATTTGTCAAATAATGTTTAAAGTTGTTCCATATTGTAAAAATTGTAAAAGTTGCTCAAGAAAGTTGTCAAGCAACTTGTCAAAAGTGTCATTAAGGTGTTTTGTCAACAAAATAACTAAAAGGTGGTTGAAAATAGTTGGTTTTGGTTGTGAATCTATAATTACATCCTCCAAAACTCGAATGGATAGGTTGGAGACATTATTTGTGAAGTTTGATGAATGGCAACCTCAAGTTTGGTGTGCATTTTATGATTTCTACATTGTTTCCAGGTTGAAGTTGTGATTTGTACGGCCTGGTATGCACTCAAATAATGGATTATCAGATATTGATGGAAATATCTTTGTTTCTAGTTTCCAAATCTTTTTGTCTCATTCAATTTTATTGAGTTTTGTGGGAGATATGATTATTTTGGTGAGACTGCCTATTTTAACAATATTGTGCAGAATTTACAGTCTGAAGAATGTGATGGTACGGATTTTAAAGTATATATTTTGGGTCTAAAACCAATTTTATGTTGTTTCTATATGAATCTAATTTCATTTTCTTCAAGTCTCATCAAATTTCATTAAGATTTGAATAAGTTATGATCATTTTAGTGAGGGTAGGTTTGAACCCTGTCTAGGGTTTGCAGTTTTGGGAAAAATGAAATAATTTCTTCTGGGCTACCATGGTTATGTTTCCAATGTGACATAGAATGAATAATAGAATGTGTTATACAAATATTGATTTGGATTAATTTTGAAGGATTGTGGGATATGTTGTTGAATCCTCCTAACTCTGCATCAGATTGGTATCAGAGCCCAGAAAGATTTGGGCTGGTGAGTTGTAGTTGTGGTTTTGTGTTTGGTGTTGTGTTGTAGTTGGTTGCAGGTTATGTGAGAACCTGATTGCTGCCATTGAGAAGGCAGAGAGAAAAGTGATTTGTGAGCAAGGAAATACTTTCTGCGACCATCTAGAAAAGATGGAGAACTTGAGAAGGCATTTACAAGCAGAGGAGGAGAGAAAGAAGAGAAAAAGACAAGCAAAGATGGATAGGGAAATTGCTGAGTTGAAGCAAGAATTGAAAAGAATTGAGGAAGAGTTCCAAGAATATATGAAGAGGATAGAAAAAATGATGAAACAAGAGACAAGTTGGAATTTGAAATTGAAAAGGAAGATGGTTTGGCCTATAAAGAAGATTGTGAAAAGAAGAAGAAATGAGAAGACGAAAGAGGAAGAAGAAGCATATGAAGATGCACATGAAGAATTCCTAGATGAAGACAAAGATGTTCCAAAGCATGAATATGAAGAGTTTAAAGTTGTTGCAGAAATTCCAAGGCAAGAAGGTGAATGTATTATTGATATAAGAAACCTGATTTCAGGAATTGAAGATGTTGAGTTGATTAAGGGAATGATCATGGATGAATTGGTCATAGAGATTTGCAAAGGATTGATGAATGATGGAGGTATTATGGTAGAAAGTTTGTTTCATTTCATTATGTTACTAATGCTTTGGACAAAGAATAATTTTCAGGTTGAAAAGACAAAGGAAAAAGTGCAAAGTAATTGGAAGATCAAGAAGAATGCAATTCAAAGGGGCTTGAATTCTTTTGCCCTTGGGAGTTTGGTGCAGGAGCACTTGTTTGATTTCTTGACTCCATGAGGCCATTTGTAAATAGTTGCTCTATTTTATGTATTGGGTCTTATAATAAGGTTTATAAAACCATTTTATAGGTTTTTGATTCTTAGGAAGTAATATTTGAAGTCATTTGTCAAATAATGTTTAAAGTTGTTCCATATTGTAAAAATTGTAAAAGTTGCTCAAGAAAGTTGCCAAGCAACTTGTCAAAAGTGTCATTAAGGTGTTTTGTCAACAAACTAACTAAAAGGTGGTTGAAAATAGTTGGTTTTGGTTGTGAATCTATAATTACATCCTCCAAAACTCGAATGGAGAGGTTGGAGACATTATTTGTGAAGTTTGATGAATGGCAACCTCAAGTTTGGTGTGCATTTTATGATTTCTACATTGTTTCCAGGTTGAAGTTGTGATTTGTACAGCCTGGTATGCACTCAAATAATGGAGTATCAGATATGGATGGAAAGAAATTTATTTCTAGTTTCCAAATATTTTTGTCTCATTCAATTTTATTGAGTTTTGTGGGAGATATGATTATTTTGGTGAGACTGCCTATTTTAACAATATTGTGCAGAATTTACAGTCTGAAGAATGTGATGGTACGGATTTTAAAGTATATATTTTGGGTCTAAAACCAAGTTTATGTTGTTTCTATATGAATCTACTTTCATTTGCTTCAAGTCTCATCAAATTTCATTAAGATTTGAATAAGTTATGATCATTTTAGTGAGGGTAGGTTTGAACCCTGTCTAGGGTTTGCAGTTTTGGGAAAAATGAAATAATTTCTTTTGGGCTACCATGGTTATGTTTCCAATGTGACATAGAATGAATAATAGAATGTGTTATACAAAGATTGATTTGGATTAATTTTGAAGGATTGTGGGATATGTTGTTGAATCCTCCTATCAAATTGCCAAGGCCTCCCTAAGAGCACATGACAACAATCCATTGGCAAAATATCACATAGAACCCTATCCTTATACTCTCCAATCTTAAAATCAACATATGCTTGCTCTTTTACCACCAAATATTGATTATCATTGACCCAAGAAACTCTATAAGGTGATTCATGAGGTAACTTTTCCAAACTCAACTTATCCACCATCTCCCTAGACACTAGATTATCTTGAGAACCAGAATCAATGACAACTTGACACACTTTACCTTTGCTTTTGCATGTAGTTCTGAATAGGCTCCTTCTTTGATTCGAATCTTCCTCCTTGGATGCTTGCAACACAGTTCTCTTTATCATGAGTGCCTCTCCTTCTTCTGATGTAAGTAAAGAGAGGTGTAGAGATGGTATATGACCTTTTTATACTCTAGTCACCAATTGATTGTGGAGGTATTTTCTTCAACACATGGGCTTATCCTAAGTTGACACACCTTATTTAATACTATCTAGGTTGTTATTTTCTTGAGTTGTATTCAATTATTACATAGTTGTGACACTAATTAGGTTGCTCTTGTTGAAGAAGGCATGTGAATTTATCCTAAAAATTGTTTGAGTCAAATCAATACTATTCTTTGTTGTATTTTATATTTTTTCTTGACTAAACAAACCAAAAATCAAACCTCAAAATAATTAAATTAGTTCAAAACCATTGGAAAATTTTAGGTTTACTTGCAAATTTTCCCCTCTATTTACAGTGATGCTTTAGTAGTCATAGTGTGTTTCTTTTCATTCAATTAAATGTTTTATTTTCATCTCAATGCATATTCCAAAGAATATGGATACATTTGATTAGCATATCGACACTTTTTAACCATTCTATGATTTTGACCAAAAAATCTACTCTCTATTATTCTAGATCTGGTACAATGACGCTTTTGAATAAACCCTCACTTTTGACTATTACATAGTTTCACTTTTAAAAAATCTTGACACTTTTAAAAAATATAGTTAATTATGACTATTGTAGTGCAATGCTTTTGATAGTTTATAATGATGCATTTAAAGGTGACACTTTTGATTGTAAATCAAACTTTCTAGAATAATAAAATTCTAGATTCCAAATTTCAATAGTCAATTAGTATAGGATAAAAGACTTGTATCAAATAGACCTATGTCATAATCAATCATCCAAAAATAGTAAACAAACATTTTCATCCTCATTCCATATCATCCTTTCATCTTGAACTTTTAGAGATACATACTTTTAGTTTTAGAATTAACAACCTTACCAATAGTAGAAAAACATCTCATTCAAACAACAACCAACATTAGGCATAACTCTTCTTAGATCCTTTTCCATATCTTCTAGTTTAACCTTTACTTGGAAAACAATAATTTCCAAGTAAATTGTTGAATCAACATCAACCTTTGTGAGCTATATTTCTTAGTAGTCACTGTCTACTCATAAGTTTGAAAACTTGTTGTCATTTTAATTTTCTTGGACTCATTAGTCTATGAAAATCAAGGATCATCCTCAACACCAATCAAAACAAGATTTAGTGAATTTTTTTCTTTTAGAGATTTTCATATCCTTCATCCATCCAATAAAAAATCAACATCAAAATTTGGTCCAAAATCTAGTTAGTTTGTCCTTTTTCCAAGTCCACATAAAACAAGCACTTACCCACATGTCAATACCATATTACCAACCTTCACTTATGTATCATCCTTCCATAAGGTCATTACATCCTAACTGTAAAATGGTTGTAAGTGAAGTCCAATACCAAACCTCATCAATCAATCAAACAAATAATCAAATTTTGTATCTCCCAAGAGGATCAGCACAAACCAACAATAACACCACCAAATGAGAGTATAACCCCTTAGGTGAATCAATAGTTTCATTCAACAAGCTAATCCAATCAAATTTTATCAAACTTCTAGAGCTACAAGGATATTATGAACCTCAATTTAAACCTCTATGGTATAATGGAAATGATTATTATGAATATCATAAAATGAAAGGTCATAAAATGTTGAATTGCATAAACCTCAAGAACCTCATACAAGACCTTATTGGCCAAGGTACACTAAATGTTGATGATCATCTTTAGAATATATCCAAAATTAATCACATTAACAATTCTCTACCTCACATAATGAAAAATTGGACATATAACAAGATTCTTTTCTGAAGCATGATCAAAACTATCCATTCATGTCTAGAAATGACTCACTCCATGATATATCAACACCATTTGACTTCATGATAACACACATTGAAGAAGATTTCCCACAAGAAGCTTCCATACCCTTGAAACCTTCACATCCATCATCCTCAAAACCTTAATTTCCTCAATCAAAACCATCTCAACCAAATAATTTATCTAATAATTACACCTTTCCAAATTTTATCCAAGGACTATCTAAGATATTTAATCATGAACTTCAAGCTAATCGAAAATCTGAAATGAGTGTAGTTTGTGAGAAAACAATTCTTGACCAAATAATATCATGTGTCCAATCCATTATCATGGATAATTCAAGTAATCCAATGGATAATTTATTTCCAACATTCCAACATTTAGAGGATATCAAAAATTCCTTTTACAGATAACCCATTATTTGAACATGATCTATGTCAAGATCATAATCCAAAGCATAACAAAGAAAGCTTTGAAATACACCAAGATCAAGGTTCCATCTCTCCAACATGCTATAATGTTATAATGATTTAATTATTATTTTCTATTAGATTCATGATTTCACAACAAAAGATGACCATATCCATATGTTGATATCTCTCACTTTTGTAAATGAGATACTCACTTCCATAAAACACATAGATGATCTCTTCCCCTTGAACAAGAGTCTCCTACTCTCAAAATATCTGCAAATGATGAAGCTATAATTGGGTTCATGGGTTTTAATGATGAAATTTCAGTAAATGGCCATGAAGAATATTTTTATATCAACATTGAAACATTAACAAATTTTCAAGAGCAATCAAAATCCAATGTTCCTTAAACTCAAGTCGAATATATTGACCAGGAAATTATAGGACTACATATCGATGAAGATATCATGTTATTGACAAATTTTTGCAACAAATGTAGTACAAGGGAAAATGATTAGGCCTACATGAACAGGGTATTCTAGAACCAATATAGTTTTTTGATCAAGGTATTAGTTATTCAATGATCAAGGAATCTAACTATGTCAGTAGTACATGCCCATAATACTGAGGGAAACTTTATCTAATGCAAACATGAGCATGGGAGTCATGAAGAGTCCTTATAATGAAATTTCTACCAACACTACAACTATCCATATTATAAATCATCGTCCTCAAATCTTTCCACCCACTAATTGGGGTGAACAAGAGATAAATCCTTACAAAGAAAAGATCAAGTCATTGAAGTTAAGAAATAGAAAAGTAAAAGTGGACATGTGAATTTTAAAATGGATCCCAAAGAAAAATAAATTAAATAATCAATATTAAACTCCATTAGTGAATGAAACTATGGGGCAACATCAAAAGGGACTTCTATCCATCAAAGGTGTCCACCAATTGAAAGAACTCTTCAACATTGACATACCAAGTGTATAAATAAGTTGGTCCTAAATCCAAAGAAAATTCCATATCCACATTTCATTTCTCACCATCTCAAGTTTGGAGAATAAAAGATCCACAATCCAAAATATCGAATAATTCATCTCCATCTCATATCCTCCATCAAAGTCCACCATCCAAATTAAAATGAAAAATATCCAAATCTCACATTAACCATGTCTTGAAAAATCTTTATCATAAGGAATCTAATGGTACACTTTCATGATGTGTGCATTTAGATAAGGCCAACTCTAGTATCAACAAAGATCACAAGAAAATTCAAGGGTTATATACAAGTGCATGTATCTTGGTAAAAAAATTCCTCCAAATAGGATATGGTTGGAACATAATGAAAACAACATCTATATTAAAACCACCAATTGGTGCCACATAGTAAATGATCTAACAAAAAATTTAAAAAAAATTTAAAAATAGTAAAAAGATGATCCTCTAGTGAAAACCATTCTTATGGAACTTTGGGAAAGTACCACATGATGTAAACCTATAAAAAAGCATCATGCATAAAATCAAGCATCTATATGCACCATTCCATGTCGGAGAAACTTATCTTATCCATAATAAATCTATAATTCCATCTGTTCCATCCATAAAATGTATATGATCCATCTGTTTCCTTCTTTCCCACCCTCTATAATCCATCTTGATCTTGATAAAGACTAGGATCATATACTTCAAACTTTCTTTTGACAAACTCTTGACATGGTCATTTTTATTGACTATGTAATATTATGTGTCATACCATCACCTGTATCTAGCACTATCCAAACAATCATGCTCAATCCTAACATGTTACAATATTATGAGATATTCCTTGGAAGAAAAATCCTTCACTCTTATATTTCTTCCTCCTTTGCATATCCATCCATATGTTGATCCATTTATCCACTCATGAAATTCCATACATTGCTAGACATTATGGGCATGCATTAACATCCTAATCCAAAATAAATTGTGATATATGTCTTTTAGCTCATATAGAGACCTAGAGCCTCTAGAAAACCCAAAAACATCCAAATAATAAAAAATCCAAAAAAATCTAGGTAATAAAAAATCTAAAAATATCAAGATATCTGGAAAAAGAACAAAAAAAACCTCAAATATTTTTAAAAAAAAATCTAAAAACATTCAAAAACATTCAAAAATTCTAAAAAATCATTGCAACTTTCCCTTTTTGTAATAAATTTCTATCCATAATAAATCCATTGTCACACTCAACTTTGACAAAACAAGCAAAATAAAATATAGTAATCATCAAAACACAAACATTTATGAACAAATTGTAAGTCTTGATCATTGTTAAAATAACATCAAAACCTTAACATCAATTTCCTAAATCATTATTCTAAACCAAAATCAACATCCAATGACTACCTTAATGGCTATCTTTCCTACAATAGGCATCATTTTAGATATCAACTAAAAACAATATCTCTAGCAAGAGATATGATGTCTTTGATATGTTTTGTTGAAGTTAGTTTTTTTCTGATCATTTTATCTTTTCCTCATTCCATTGCTCACTCAATGCCACCTTGATCTTCAATATTTTGGTGTGTGTAGAGGGATACATAATGGGGCATAGTCATTGATTTTGTTTGCTATGTTTATGGTATGCCAATGTAATACAACCTTGGCAAACACTTTCCTTGTGTGTGTAGAGATAGTCTTAGGGAACACAATGACCTTTACATATTAGGTTATTTATACCTTTGGTGCATGGCCTAACTTTATTCAAGGTTTCCTTCTCTTTCATGATCCAACAAGGTTTATGTATGTCAGGTATGAAGAAGGATACTCCTATTGTCTACAGAGTCAAAGTCCATGCAATAGATACAACACCACCTTGGTTCTTCATACCTTGGTGCATAGTGTTTACTTGATATATCAAAGTAATGATTTCTCTGCATTCTTTAGCATAACCTAAAAAAAAATAAAAATTGTATATCCTATCACATGACATATCCAATCATATAATCAAATCTATCCAATAACCATAGTTTCTTGATATTTGAACATCATTCATCATGTCTTATTGTATCGTATCAATCTATTCATATTCTATTCTATCCTACTCATCATACTAACATTTATATCTAAGTATAATGACATACACAAAAATATCCATCACAACCTACATCCATAAAAAATCAGTAGAATCATACATCATTGCATCCATGACATCATAGATCATCACATCTATAAACTCATCATATAGCATAACCTCATAGAATTGAGAAAAGCATACATCAAATCATATTAGCATCTTCACATAAAAATCATAACATTATATGCATCCATAAAATAATCATAGAACATCACATATTTCATAATCATAGCCATATCGTAATCTCATCTCATATATATCAAAAAATGTGTGTCATGATACAAGTCTATACAAATAATGTGTACAAAATTTGGTGAAAAAATAATACAAATATACATCAAAATGTATGTCTACATTGAAATAAATCTATACATTAAAAGAATCACATAGAGCTCCCCTTTCCTCTTGACTAGGAGGAGGAGCCATCTTCTATGTAGGAGGTTGTTGCTGAGCCTCCTAAACACTTGACCCCTATGGCTATTGAAATGGCAACCCACTGATACACTATCAAATCTGAGTTACCTCCCAGATGGTCCTACTACACTCCTTGATGAAACTCTCAATTGAAATCTATGCATAGGTACCATCACCTCATAAATGGTCTTGTAGTATGTGACCTCTCTTTAATAGCTTGATCTCCTATATGTGTTGGGCCATAGGAATCATTTGGATGTATCCCACAACCTCCAATTATTACCTCCACGCCCTCTCTACATCCCTTTGTATGATAACTTGGGCTAACTATGCCTCAAACTACTACCATCAAGCAATCTTATCATCTCACTCATGTGCTTTCTGATCTCTCTCAGTTGTATGTTGTATCAGTTGGAGAATGAGCCCATCCTTCTCTACTGTAACGCCTTGCCATGCAACCCTAGAGGAAGTTGCAAACAACTACTTAAATAGGCTATTTTTTTTTTTGTTTAAGTACAATGAATATACAAGTTCGATTCCCAATGCAAACATCCCCTAAGGTTACGAGATTGAGAAAACATAACAACCCACAACAACAACATGAATATAAACCATGCCATTTAATTACTAAATAAATTAAACACGTGCATTCCAAAAGATAAATACATCAAGCATAAAGATAAATTTCAATTCAATTATCCATAATTAAATATTACAATTAAAAATCTCATTCCCTGAATGAGGCAAGTCCAGTAAATAGGATTACAATTACAAAATCCACCTCAATAACAAGAGGGGTAAATAATACAAGATCAACTGAAATGGAATAAACCAAGAACTGATACTGAAACCAACAAGCTCTCAAACTGGAAGTCTCATCCACATGAACATGGAGATAGAACCCCAATGGATTAAGGTGCACACCACCCAACCAAGTGGAATCCAAAGGCCCACCCCCCATGCTAGGAGATAGTAACAAGGAATCCTAGCCAAGACCATCTACCTCTAGACATAGGCTAAATCACCACTGACCAAACTAACACATCCAATCACATGTACCACACAAGCACATCACAAGTACAACACAAGTACCACATAAGTACAACACAAGTACACCAAAAGTAAAACTCAAGAGCATCACGAGTACCCAACAAGGACAACTCTACATGGTCACATTGCTTCCAGAAATAAAGCAGAACAAGTATGTTAAGAGAACCATACACATAATAGTCAAATACCAACTTGGTCACATCAAGTATGTTAAGGAAACCATACCCACAAGATCGAATACCAACTATGGTCACATCAAGTATGTCAAGGAAACCATACCCAAAATAAACAAGAACCAACTATTGTCCTAGATAGAGTGTCATCACATAGCTCATCATGGGTTATCCTCTGGGATTCTTCCTAGGCTCCGGCCCCCACAAGAAAAGGTTATCCTGGTGACCTTTACCGAATCCCATCCCCCATACTCACTCATGTGGAATCAAATACCTTTCGTACATACAAGATAGATGACCTTGCCATTCCAGGCCTTCCCACCCATCCCAAGTCTAACTGAGCACTTGGGTCCATGAGTGAGGCATTAATATCTTGATTAGTGAGAAGTTAGTCCTAATCTTCTAAGTATTTTTTTAGTTATCATTTGATTAACTAACTTACAACGAGTTATCCTGGCACCACTTCGTCTGCAGGCCCCCGTTACAAGCCACTCTTCTACTCGACAACACACACACACCAACCAAACATCAATGGTACCAAGGTGCAGAAAACAAGATAACACGTCCACTCCTTTCTCAGGAGGCGACAAAGATAAAACCATCTCCAAACATTGGAGGTAACAACAATAACAGAACCGCTCCTGACAAGGAGGTACACATTACAAAATCCACTCCTTTCTCAAGAGGCACAAAACATTCCCGTTCATGGAAATTGGGTAACCACTAACCATACACCATGCACTACCCAAGGGAGTTAACAAACAATCGACATCTCAAGATGACAACCCCCAACCTCTAGGGTCTTCTAGAAGACTTATAGATTAAAATACACTTAACCCCTTTCCCCAAAACATGAACTCAGAGAAAAACAATCACGAAGGCAAGTTGCGGGGAATTAAACTAATTTGGATATATTAAATCCATTTCCTTTCATAACAATTAATAATTTATTTCCTTTAAACACATTTATATTAAATTCCAAATTTGTCCTTTCAAATAATATTACTTCAGAATAAATGTAATAATTTGACTAAGAACACAATATTTGAATATTCTCAATTATACTTAAATCAATATTTTAACGTATGTATAAATTCCATCATTAAATCCATATATTAAAATCAACAATTTAAAACCATATGAATAAAACAATATAATCTTCATAACTAAACATTTGATTAATATTTTAATATTAATATTATAAAATATAATATTAAATATTATTTTAAAATATTTTAATATTATAAATTATAATATATAAAATATAAAATATTTTCTTTCAAAATTTCACAAGGTACACCTTCACTCACACACTCCAAGACATCATAATTCACTTAAAACTTTGAAAATTTTCCAACTTTTTAAATGGCCAATAACCAAAAATTTCTTCAAAACACCATTAAAATAGCTTGAAATTTCTTCAAATTTTAAATTTCAAAAACCAAAAATTCTAGCAATACTTGGTTCTAACTCGAAAATTAATAGGGATAATTTTATCCCCGCATTAAAATTCATCATAAAACATGCACAATTTCAATTTTTCTAATTTTATTTTACATTGGAAAACCATAAATTCTCAAAAACTCCATTGATGAAAAGCTTCAAATTTTAAAGTTTCAATTTCAATTTTCTAAAAATACCCTTTGGCTCTAAATATGCCCAATAACACACTTTTAATGTCAATTTCACTTTTCAATGATTTTGAAAAAAAATTGCCATGATGAGGGCACAAATTGACATTTTCCAAAAAAATCACAAAACAATTTAAATGAACTAATTTTGCTCAATTTGAAATCTAAATGGGAAGTCCTATGCTCCCTTAAGGGTGAGCATGACCTCTAAATGACAAAACACAATCAAAGGGAGAAGAAAAAATGAACTTACCTCAATTTTGTTGCCACACACAATCACACAAAGCTTGGAAAACACAAAGACAGATGAAGAATCCAGACACCCGAGCAATCCTCCACCCATTCCTATCCAATCCAAAACAAATCCCATCTCTTTCCATCCACAAATGCATCCAATTCCCATTTTTAAAGAAAATGACAAGGAGAGGGTTTTAGAGCAAAAATCCTCCAAAATGAACAACTTTTCTTCTTTTTTTTAAATCAAAATAGAAAATATATTAATATCTCTAATTTCAAATTTTTTTTTGCATTTAAAATTTTCAAAAATGAAATTAAAACCCTTTTTTCAATTTTCAAACTTAATTTCAATTTCAAAATATCTACTAATTTCCAAAATGAATAACTTAATTCAAATCAACACAATTAATTTAATTAATCAATAAAATAAATCTAATCCAAGATTAATTTATTTTATTAATTAAATTAAATAACATTTTTCACATTAAAACAAGATTAATTTAATCAGCAACTTAAATACATAAAGTCATTTAATTACCCTTTTCAACTTGCAATTAAATAAAATCCTGACAATTTAAACAATATTAAAACAACTGAACCGGACTAAAACCGATGACACACTTATGACTAGGGTGATGACTTGACACAGGAAACCTAGATACTATCTCCCAATTGAATACTGTTGGGCATTGGACATGCTCAAACCTGTGAAACCAAGGGGAGTCGATGTCCTATACTTGTCAACCTAAAAATAAAGTAACAACAACATATAATATGAACAGCATAAAATACACACCGTGAAGAGGAAATCTTGCGATTGTAGGGCGCTCGCAAGCAAGTGATGCAATCTCATCCCCTTCACCAAGACAGTCTTACTAACTGATGAATCTAACATCATTAATATGATCAAAGGCATAAACATCATTAATTCAATTATCCACTATGCTAATCCAAAGCATGACATAATGATAACATCAGGATCAAATACCCTCACAACAAAATATCACACCAAATCATGATAAAGATAAAGATTAACAGTAACCGAGTACCATAGACAAGGTACTAACAAAAAACAAGACATAACCAAACAAAACACTGTTCAATCAAAAGAGGCAAAACAAAGGGGTCTTACATCTACCCTATAACCATCCCTCTCTTGTTGAGCCTAGTCTCTCTCCTATAATACAACATGAGCCAAACACTATGAGGAAATCCTCTCTAGGGTATCACGTCTCCTCTTGTTCCACCTATTGGCACTACTACTACCACCAATGTCTCCTACTATCCACTATCTTCTATAATAGGGACCTTTGCCTCTACCCTTTGCCTCTATCAGTGAGCTCTACTAGTATATGCCTGTCATTGCCTCTTCCCTCCAATGGATCCTCCATTTGGATGTGTAAACCTAACTAGTCATCATGGTATCCAATAGGCATCAAAATCATCTGTCACCCTTGGGTCCTCCACCCCATCCACCCAAATCCACTAAATAGGTGCTAGTTGTATAAAATTTGTAACTGTTATCTAAGTTGAGGGCATCAGCCCCTAATTAGGAATATCCCTCATGGTCCAAGAAAAAATGGCATGGTAATTTGTGCATGAACATCTTGAGCCTCCTTGAACAATCTTTGCACCCTATCAAGAAGGTATCTCTCTAGGATATAGGGCATCCTCTCGATCATCCATCAATTCTATCTATAATATGTAATATGTACTACTTCATCATCCAAAGCCTTAATTTGTAAAAATAACCTCTATTTAGACTAATCCATATCATTAATAACTCTCCACTAGAAGTCTAAATCACCAAGCTTTCACTATTTAAAGAGGGTATCATATCTTCACAGAAGGGGATCCCCTACCACTCGTACTACTTCCCTAGTAGGTCTAGTGACTATTGTTGAGAAAAAAATTCTCAACCTTGCAATTACATAAGGTTTATTGTTGATATGTAAGTTCAGGGGGTGTGGGGGTAGTGCCACTGAAAGCCAAATTTTATGTATATTTATTATTGTAAATATGTACCATTCATCATTAGGTCTTAGATTTCATGCTTGATAGTTTTTTGGATTGACATGCCCTATAAGGAAACCCTATTTTATGAGGGTGTTGTATTATAGTTGTGCATTATGATGTATTATGAGAGTCTAATAGGATTCATGTTTCCTTTACATCTCTAGCTAGTGATACTCCTATGAGAAGCCTTCTCTACAAGTATATTGTAATCTTCTTGATTTTTGAAAGATATATTGAGAGGATTTTGGAGTGTGGGGTTTTAATTCCAAAAGGGTTTTCCTCATGAAAATCATTTTGTTGTGGTATGCATGATATTTATGTTAATTTTTGTTTAAGTTTTTTTTGGAAAGATCTATCAAGTTTTGTATTATCCTCCTCTCAATATTTGTGTAGGAACTTGTTCCGCTACCTTAGCTTTCTTACAAGTGGCATCCGAGCCTGATCACCTTTGGTTTTAGTTATGGATTGTTGGGTTTTTTGAACTAATCCATATTTGAGTGGGAGAATGTGTAGAAGATAATTTTTGATCTTATTGTAGTGATTTTTAGATGGCAAGTTCATCAGGGAGAATAGAGGTGGATAAATTTTATGGAAATAATTTTGAAATGTGGAAGTTGAAGATGGAGGATCTATTAATAGATCAATATCTATGGGATGTTTATGAGAATGTTTTAGGTCATAAAAATACTACTTTTTCTACTCAATATGATGTTATGGACTATAAAACCAAGGGTATAATTATATTGTTCTTCAAAAACTCTATTTTAATCAATTTCCATGAAGATACCTCTACACAAAAACTATGGAAGAAACTTGGTGATATGTATCAAGCCAAATCTTTAGTGAACAAGGTTTCCTTGATAAAGAAATTATATTCCTTAAGAACAGAAGAGGGTGGAAGAATTTCATACTACCTAGAAGAATTCAATATGATGGTGGTTCAGCTGGCATAATTTGGTGTAAAAATGGATGTAGAGGAGAAATGCTAGATCTTGCTTTATTATTTGCTTGATTCATGGGATTCTCTTGTTATGGATATTGGGAGTACTATTATTTGAAGAATAAAGATGTGTTGAGTTCTCTACTTTCTAAAGATATGAGTAGGAAGGTATCCATATGTGCTAAGGAGGCCCTAAATATTCATGGAAGACCTAAGGAAAAATGAAAGAAGAATCAGAAGCATGAAAAATTAAAGTTTAAGGGGATATTTAGATCTCTTGGAATGCCCAAATTTATTTGTTGGAACTATATTAAGCCTAAACATATTCATAAGGACTAAAAAGAAGAAAATAAGAAGAAAAAGAAGAGATTTGATTTTGATTTTGAATTTGAGAAGGAATATGGTGATGCATTCATTGGAGCTTTTGCAACTCGTGTAGGTAATAATGCATGGTTAATTGTCTTAGGTGCATCTTTCCATTTAACCTTTAATAGGGATTTGTTTTCTAAATATGAATAATTTGATGGAGGTAAGGTATACTTGGGTGATTATTCTTATTTATATATTGTTATCCATGGTAAATTTAGAATCAAATTTCCTGATGGTAGAATAAAAAGGATTAATGGGGTGTTTCATATCCCAAGATTGGAATGAAATTTGTTATCTATGAGAAAAATAATAGATTCAAGTGTCTAGGTGGAATTTTCTAATGCAAGATGAAAGATGGAACTAGAGGTGCTATGGTGATTGCTAGAGGTGTCAAATATGGCACATTGTGTAAGCTTGATGCATGCAATATTGAGTGCAATACTACTTCATTACAAATAAAGTTTGTGGCTACGCTGTTGGAAGAGGTGAGGGTTTCATCTTTAGTAGATGGTCATGGCTTCTAGGTACCCAAGGGTGCTCTTTCTTCTTAATCAAAGTTACCTATAGAGAAAACTATGTTATGACATCAAATATGACCATATTAGAGAAAAGGGTCTAAGGACCTTGAAAAATAAAAACCTTGTTGAAGGGTTGTTTGATTGTAATGTTGAATTTGATTTCTATGAGCATTACAATTATGGAAAACAAAAATTCATTCATTTTTACTCGAGTTTTCATAAACCTTGTTGTGTATAAGATCTTATTCATTCTGATGTGTTTGGTCATGTAGATGTTCCTTCAATTGGAAAATCCACATATTATGTTTTATTTATTGATGATTATAGTAGAAGGATATGGGTGTATTTTCTAAAGAGTAAATCTATCTTTTTACTCTTTTTAAAGAATTTAAAGCAATGGTTGAGTTGTAGACTAGAAAGAAAATAATTTTTTTGAGGACTGATAATGGCAGTGAATTTTTCTCTAATGATTTTTATAGATTCTATAAATATTGTGGTATTCATAGACAAAAGGAAAAAATTTATTCTCCACAACACAATGGAGTTGCATAAAGAATGAACAAGACACTGATGGAGAAGGCTAGGAGTATGTTGAGTGGTGCTAGTCTAGAACAAAGGTTTTGAGATGAAGCTATTTTCACTTCCTGTTACCTGATTAATAGGTCTCCTACATCCGCTCTTGTTGATAAGAGGCCAATATAGGCATGGTCGGGTCAAAGGACTTCATTAATACATCTTAGAGTTTTTGGTTGAGGCATATACACATGTGCCAAAGGATAAGTGAAGAAAGTTGGACAACACGACTATGAGATGTATCTGCATTGGATACAATTATGGTGTGAAAGGATAAAAGATTTAGGATCCTATTTCACAAAAGGTAATATATAGTAGAAGTATTAATTTTAGAGAAACTAAGCCTCCTTCTGTTACATTGTAGTCATAACAAAGTAAATAGGAAGATGTGATTTAACTTCCTTCTACACCTGAGAAAATTGAAGCAATTCCCATGGATAGACAAGAAGTTGAGGAGAGCTCATCTATCTTTGAATCTTTAGAAGAGGAGGAAGAACCTCCAACTCAGCTTGTTCATAGGTCTTCAAGGCATAGGCAACTACCTAAAAGGTATTCACCTGATGATTGGATATGTATTTTTTCTTTGAATACTAACATGGATGAACCCAAATTAGTAGAAGAGGTGTTAGGCATGAATGATGCAGAATCTTGGAAGATTGCTATGGATGAATAAATGACAGCTTTAAAAAAGAATGATATGTGGGATCTTGTACCATTTGTTGAGGTATGAAAACCTATTGGTTGCAAATGAGTGTTCAAGAAAAATATTAATAGAGGTGGAGGTATTGAGAATTACAAAGAAAGGTTGGTTGCAAAAGGTTACTCTCAAGTTGAGGGTGTTCATTATGGTGAGATATTTTCTCTTGTTGCAAAAATGACATCCATTAGATTTTTTCTTTCTATTATTGTTGGTTATGATTTAGGGGTTGAGAAAATGGATGTGAAACCTAGTTTCCTTCATGGTGACTTGGAGGAGGATATTTATATGGCATAGCTAGAGCACTATGTGGTGAAAGGTAATAGTAAATTGGTTTGAAAATTTAAGAAATATTTTTATGGCCTAAAATAGAGTCCTAGGATGTGGTACATGAAATTTGATATATATATGTGTTGAGTTTGGCATTTGAGAATTCTAAATCAGATCATTGTGTTTATTATAAAATTGATGGTGATCATTTCATGTTTATTACATTATATGTTGATGATATGTTATTTATTGATAAAGGGAAAGGTATGATTTTAGAACTAAAATCTCAACTTGCTACTAAATTTGAAATTATAAAAGACCTTGATGCAACTAGACACATTCTTGGGATGAGAATTAAAAAAGACAAAGTGAAAAAAAAATTATAGCTTTGCCCAAGTATATCAATTCAATTTTAGAAAAGTTTGATATGTAGGACTGTAGACCATTGTGTGTTCCTTTTTTAGTTGGAAAAAATGTTATCTATATCAAATTATCCAACATCCCCATCAGAGATGGAAGACATGAGCAGAGTGCCTTACTAGAGTGTAGATGGAAGTTTGATGTAAGTTATGGTTTGTATTAGACTTGAAATTGCCCAAGTAGTGGGATTTATTTATAGATATATGTCTAATCCTGGTAGTGTTTGTAGACACCGAAAATTGGTCTAGGCCTACGAGTACCATTTTTGACATAATTTCTAAATAACCATGGTTAGAATTAAATAATGTTAATTATTTAATTATTTCCTATATGCATCTTTCTTCAATTAATTAAATAACCTTTAATTATTTAATTAATTCCTTATGACTATTATTTAAATTTGATTAATTAAATAAATCTTATTTATTTAATTACGTCCCTAATTAATTAATTCTCTTTTTGAATTAAATAATTTATTATTTAATTTACCCTTTATCATATTTTGACTATAATTAAATATTCTTTTCAAAATATTTAATTATTCAATTAACCTTTTCTAATATCAATTAAATAAATCATTATTTATTTAATTAAATCTTTCAAATTTTGAATGTTGAATTAAATAAACATTTAACTCATAAAAAGAGTTATTTTTGTCACATTCTTCTATCATCTGCTTAACTAATTATTCACTCACCATCTAGCTCGAGATATATTTAAATCCGTCAATTATCTCCTAATTCGATGTCTGATTATCTCTATGGAGAGACTCTCTGTCTTGATTAGTCAGTCTAATTCTCTTATGCATGAACATATTTATTAATTAAATATCTTTATTTAATTAATTAATTCATATGTGCATTCAAACAGATCGTTTTCAAGTTCTAACTTTATCCTTTTCATTGAATTCTTATCTTTCCAATTTTCGAAGACTTTCAACTGAAGATTAATGCATTTATTTAATCTTGATCTCTTAGTCAATCTATTTTCGAACAATCTTAACACCAGATTAAATTAGTATTCTAATTTAATCTTTATCCTACAAAATTTCCCAACTCACATTATAACTGACACAAATCTCAATTCACATGGAATTCATCAATCTCGATCATTGATCTCTTTTTTGAATTTGAGCCAATCATTCAAAAATCAATTTCCTATAAATTGACCTAGCATTCATCATTATTCCTCCTCACGAAATCAATACTTTTGGAAGAACTTGTTAATCTTCGATATTTTTCTATAATCACATACATCTAGGCTATACTTGCACACTTATGAAAATATGAGGGCAATTATACTATAGGAGGAAAAATGGAGAAGGACAATCAAGATAATTCGAAGGAGTTTATAGATATTCGGTGAGATTGTTTCATGTTTTTCTTTTGTTTATTAATTCATGCTTTTTTATTTAATTTAGATTAATGCATGTTTAGATTAGATTTAACCAATCTTGTTGTAGACACCAAACATTGGTCTAGGCCTGCGAGCACCACTTTCGACATAATTTTCTAATGTCCATGGTCATGATTAAATAATGTTTATTATTTAATTACTCTCTAAACACATCTTTCCTCTATTAAATAAATAACCTTTTAATTATTTAATTAATTCATTATGACCTTTATTCAATTTGATTAATTAAATAAATCACATTTATTTAATTATGTGGCTAACTAATTAATTCTCCTTCTTAATTAAATAATTTATTATTTAATTTACCCCTTTGACATATTTCAACTATAATTAAATATTTATTATTTAATTATTCAATTAATCCTTTTCAACAGTCAATTGAATAAATTATCATTATTTATTTAATTAAATCATTTCAATTTCGAATGTTGAATTAAATTAACATTTAATTCATAATTAATTGTTTCTAGCACATTCTTCTATCGCCCAGTTATCTAATTATTCACTCACCTTCTAACTCGAGATCTATTTAAATTTGTCAGTTATCTCCGGATTCGATATCTGATCGTCTCTACGAAAAGACTCTCTGTCACAACCAGTCAGTTAACTAGTTCTAACTCATATGCATGAATGTGTTTATTAATTAAATATCTTTATTTAATTAATTAATTCATGTGTGCATTCAAACAGATTTTTCTTCGAGTTATAACTTTGTCTTTTTCATTCAAAGTCTAATTCTTCTATTTTTGAAGACTTTCAACTGAATATTAAATCATTTATTTAATCTTGAACTCTTGTTCTCAAATATTTTTGAATAGTCTTAACACCAGATTAAATTATTATTCTAATTTAGTCTTCATCCTATAGAATTTCCCAACTCATGTTCTAACTGACATAGAACTCACATCAAATGACATTCATCAATCTCGATCGTTGATCTCTCTTTCGAATCTGAGCCAATTGTTCGAAAACCCAATTTCTATAAATTGACCTGTCATTATCATTATTCCTCCCCCTAAAATCAATACTTTTTGAGAAGAATCTATTATCTTCTATATTTTTCTTAGACAATACATCCAGGTTATGCTTGCATCAATACAAAAAATTTGAGGGCTAGAATACCGATACAACAAAATGGAGGACAATCAAGATAATTTGAAGAAGTGGATGGATATTCGGTGAGACTGTTCTAGTTATCATTTTTATTGTTTGGTTTATTTTATTTGTTCTTTGTTGTTTGATTTAGATTAATACTTGTTAGATTAGATTTAACTATCTTTTTCTGTAGTAATCCATTTTATCTATGTCACATTTGGTGAATTTGACGTGAAGCACGCTTCAAATTTCACAATTTGTTTTTGTCTTTCCATTTTTTGTTTTGCAGATTATCATACGGTGAACCGCATATTATTGAAGAAACGATGCATCTGATCTTGCGAGCCGCATATGACACATCCTGTGATGCATCTTACAACACAGCTACATCTATTACATTTTGCATCGCATCCAACTGTCAACACCGCACCGTATCTGACTATCAACACCACATCTGACTGTCAACATCATGATGCATCTGTGAGTTCAAATGCTGCATCTCCCTAGTAAAATTTTCTTTTTCATTTTTGTCTTGTTTTGTTATCACTAATGTTTTTTTTTCAACTATGTTAAGGGGGATAACTTAGTTTTTGCAGGACGAAGCGTAGAAGACCAAAACAAAAAACCAAAAACATCTTCTTTTCTACAGGACAAAAGTCGAAGACACAGATAAATTACTAATTAGTTGCATGTAGGACCTTATGAGATTTTTTTATTTTATTTTAAAATCTTTTGTGTTTGGTAGATAAAAAATTGTCATTTGGATTAAAAAGAATCAGTGTTTGCTTTGTCTGGTGTGGAAGCACATTTTGTAACCCTTAATGATTCAGTATATCGAAGTATCCTCCCCCCTCACGCATTTGTGTGATCCTGGGTGCAAGAGAAATAGTTACTGACTCTAGAACTTGGGCCTGTCTTGGTGGGAAAATGTACTCACCCCAAGATGACTCAGACCGGTAGCACACTTTAGCCAATGACTTCCACCCGGTATATAAAAGTGGATTTTTTGGGAAACCCCTGAAATCATGCTCATTGTTTCGATGAGAAGGGAAAAAATGGTCTCTCGCCGTACTAGATGGTGCCCCATGAATGGAATTCCCTTACTAAAAACCATGTTGTACTATTTTCCAAAATCCTATCTATTTGTTGGTGCAGCAGGTTCAGACCTATGAAGCCATCTTACATTCTTACAGTTCATGTGTGGAGATGAGATGTATGCCATGGGAGTTTCATGGGTATAGTAGCTTAGCTGCCCTATATAAGTGAGTGACACAAACAACGTTTAAACAGAATATTTCTACTCTATTTCTCCTAAAAAAAGAAAGATAACATATAGTAGCCTAACTCCCAAGGTCCTGGTAGTTGGTTCTCAACTGTCTGGTGTCACTCAATTAGTCCATGCAACTGTAATGTTCAAGGGGCCCATGCTGGTAAAAATGAATACAAGTAGTAAGTTATTCATGGAGCTATTTTAATAATGAAAGGGGGTTTTAAATAAAAGAAAAAGATAAATCAGAGGGTAAATCAGTAAGCATGAATCAAAATTATCTAGCATCTGGACATATATCTTTAACAATGAATGTTTTCCAATAGATCAAGAAAACCAAAGCATGACAGAATTTACAGAATAATCCATACTATGGCATGCATCTAAGGTGATTATTTTAACATCACAATTCACATATCAAAACTATTTCAAAGATTCTAAAAGAATACACATTCATTCATCACCAAGATCATAGATCAACAGACTTCAATAAATTCAAATCATCGATAATCTAACAAGATAATTCTTAAATCTGGTTTCTTCTAATGACTTTCATAACATAAGAAACAATCATGCTTCAACACAATCACTGGCATATAGATAGATTATATCAACCTTATCAAGTAAAACTTAATTCTAACACCATATTGTGTAAACATGTAATTTTATTCAACTGTAAAAATGAAGTAACAATGTATCTCCTAATATCAGGTGGCCAATTCTATTCTCTATTAGCCAACCTTTACAATATGATATCCCATGGGTATTTATAGATATACAAAATTTGGAAGTCCCTTCTATCTTAAGCTGAATCCACCTTTTCAGGAATTAAAGCCTTCTTGGAAACTCAAATCAATTTGATCTTGAGTTCCTTACATCAATACATTCAATTAAACTGAAGAAAAGAAAATAGAATGGAAGAGAAAGCTATGCGCCTCAAACTGCCAGTCCTGCATGCAACATGCAAAGAAGAAGAAAGCAATGCATGCATGAGATTTATGCATACGAAGTTTGGTCCACAGTGTATTTGTCATAGCTGGAGAAGACTTGTTGTAATATGTCTAATTTCGACCCATCCACCCAGCTATGTTCAAACTTAATTCTTTCCAACTCCGCTACAACAAACCCTCTCATATCTTTCAGCTTTGTCAACTCTCTCTTAGCTACCCTTATCTCTTCTTTGATGTCCATCAATTAATCTATCAGCATATCTTCACCAACATCTCCTCTCTGCATAGCCTCTTTAAAACTTTCTATCCACTTCTCCTTTATTTGGATAAAAGGTAGGCCTTCCTTTACTGGTACATCAACATTTACTGTAATAGCAATAATGGCCTCCAACTCAAATTTTTCATTTAGATCGTTAACAGAATCATGAACCTCATTTCTATGTTTATAAAGAAAATCTGATCTAAACCAAAGTATACAAGAAGTATTTTCCATGAAATCTTTACTATCTTCTTCAAGTATCGATTGCTGTAGAAGGGTAGTCCTAGGCAATTTATTAACTTCCTTCTATTTCTTGTTGTATCCTTTGTATTCTTCCTCTTGTTCTCCCAATGTTTTAACATATTGCTTCATTTCTTCTATTAGTCCCTCAGTCACTTTGTAAACCCCAAAACTGTCTTCTAGTACTTCGTCTATTTCTTGATTCAATTTATTAACCCACTGATCCAACATTTCCGCCTTGCCCCTCACCTATACCAAATCATCTACTTCCTTCTTACTCAGCAAATCATGGGTCTCAATAGTAGCAACCTATTGTGATCTTGGAGTAGAAACATTCTTAATGAAAACATGCAACTAATCTAACTAAGCCTTAAGCTCATCTTTCCTTTGTTTATCCTTCAACATTCTTGACTTGGTTGAGGATGCTACCACATCAATTAAATTCATTTGTTGATCTTTGGTAGGTCTCTCCAAATTCACAATGCCTAGCTAATAATCTATCAATTGCATATCTCCCACATCCTTATGTATCATGGGTATAGCACATTCAGCCACAATTTCTCATTTGTCAGTTAGCCTAGTAGAATGCACGATCTTGGCCTTCTTTTTAGGCCTTTCCTTCTCAATTTCCTTCATCATTTCCTCCCAATTGAGAGGTACTGGTGTGTCGATGATCTCTTTTGAAGATCGAATTTCAACCAAGTAGGAGCACCTGGAGTAATAGTCATCATGGTTGAAGAAGAAGAGGTAGTAGCTAAGGGAGGTTGCACATTTCTTTGAGGTTGAGAATCAACCCTCTATTTCTCTTGCTGCTCTTGCTCCATATTTGCCTTGGCAAGCTTTTCAGCTTCCTCCCTATCCTTTTGTTCTTGTATTCTCTTATCTTCTTCCTCCTTCCTCAACCTTTCTTCTTCCAATCTTCTTTACTCCAATTCCTGTTTTCTTTCTTCCTCTAATGCTTTAAGCGTTTCTGCATCTCCCTTTTCTTCTTGTTGCTTTTTCATAAGTTCTTCGGTCTCTTTCTCCTTTTGCAATTGTTTTGCTTCGTATTTCTTTTTGTGAGCTTCTTCAACAAGCTTTAGTTTAGCCACCAGAACTTCTCTTTCCCTTTGATGTCTTGCCCTTTCATCCTCAAGGTCATGAATTTTCTGTATCAATTCTAATTTATCATTCTCTTCCTTGACCTTGAGCTCATGCTCTTTTTTCTCTGCTGCTTCTCTATTTCATCAGCTTTTGATTTAGCTTCTATGTGTTGCTGCTGCAGTATGGAATTAGCTTGTGTCCTAGCATCAATTACCTTTTGTTTCTCTATTGCTACAGCAAGTGCTTGATCATCAGTAGCCTTCTTGACCTCTTCAAATAACACCCATTGATCCTCCTCTATCATCACATTTTCAG
>CM021105.1:239388017-239525513 GCA_007115665.2 Sequoiadendron giganteum | reverse complement strand
TAGACACCACGAGAATCCACTGGCCATCAAGTAGAACCGACCCGAAGATGAGGGATCAACCATTCACAAATCTATACTCAGAAGCAATCGACACCTCCACGAGACTAGGGATTTTCCAAAAACTTGATCCCACTGCAGCTAGCCACAACCACCAAACCTCCAACGATGGAAGGAATTTGTCTTCGTCATCTTCATCATCCACATCAGCGTCACCATCCTCAACATCCTTAGGGGAATTCAAAAACTTGACCCCACCCATTTCATGATGTCATTGTTGAAGAAGTGAAATGAAATAAATAAAATGTGTTTCCATAACTTTCCCTCAAGAACCTTAGTACTTTACGTGACAACACTTCTTATAGGGAAATCAAATTTACTTTAACGTGGCAGTTTTAATCAGAAAGGTAGGTAAAATCAAATTTATTTCTATTATTTTTGATGGTCCACCGCTCGAGATCACCGCGGAAGTAAACTGCCTTTATTTTTTTGAGAAGTTATTTAAGCAACTAAAAAAATTGTGAGGTAAGGGAGACCAAAACATTGACAGAAGAAGAGTTAGAAAAGAAGGGGAGGACATACCAAATAGGAGGGGGCATGAGCATAAGACCAAGCAAAATATAACGCAATAAGGTACTCCTCATTTTGCTCTATGAAATTCTTTCTCTCAAAAATCCAGATTTTTTTATATATAATTAGGTCATTTATCCGGAATAAATAATTTTTTCATATGATTAATGTTAATTAGAATGTGTGACTATTTACTTTGTACCCATTTTTCCATGCTTGGCACATAAGTTGGTAAAACCAAAGTTGTTAGTTAATAGTTCACATACATATGATATGTAGGGCAATAATTCCTGAAGTTTAAATAGATTAAATTCGATGCCCACCTTCCTTTCTTTGTTTTTACATTTTCAATAATCTTTACAAACAATATATAGAGCTATTCATAGGCAATTGCTAGTTTTTTAGATTGCAATTTTTAATGTAACGCCCCGCCACACAACCCTAAAGGATGTTGCAAACAACTACTTAAATAGGCTAATTTTTTTTTTTAAGTACAATTAATATAAAAGTTTGCTTCCCAATGCAACCATCCCCTAAGGTTACAAGACTGAGATTACTTAACCCACAACAACATAAGTAAAAACCAAAACATTAATCAACTCAAGATAATAAGGACGCATACATTCCAAACAAGATAAATACATAAAAGCACACTAGATAACTTCCAATCTCATTTATCCATAATTAAATATTACAATTACAACTCTCATTCCCTGAATGAGGCAAGTCCAATAAATAGGATTACAATTACAAAATCCACCTCGATAACAAGATGGGTAAATAATACAAGATCTACTGTAATAGAATAAACCAAGAACTGATACTGAAACCAACGAGCTCTCCAACTGGAAGTCTCATCCACATGAACATGAAGATAGAACCCAACGGATTAAGATGCACGCCACCCAACCAAGTGGAACCCAAATGCCCACCCCCCATGCTAGGAGATAGTAACAAGGAATCCTAGCCAAGACCATCTACCTCTACACACAGGCTAAATCACCACTGAACCAAACTGACACATCCAATCACATGTACCACACAAGCACATCACAAGTACAACTCAAGTACCACATAAGTACAACTCAAGTACCATGTAAGTACAACATAAGTACTACTCAAGAGTATCAAGAGTACCACACAAGTACAACTCTACATGGTCACATTGCTTCCAGAAATAAAACATAACAAGTATGTTACAAAATCCATACACATAATAATCGAATACCAACTATAGTCAGATCAGGTAAACCATACCCACAAGATCGAATACCAACTATGGCCACATTAGGTATGTTAAGGAAACCATACCCACAAAATCAAGAACCAACTGTTGTCCTAGACAGAGTGTCATCACATAGTTTGTCATGGGTTATCCTCTGGGATCCTTCTTAGGCTCCGACCCCCACAAGAAAAGGTTATCCTGGTGACCTTTACCGAATCCCGACCCCCATACACTCTCATGCGGAATCAAATACCTTTCGTACAAACAAGATAGATGACCTTGCCATTCCAGGCCTTCCCACTCATCCCAAGTCTAAACGAGCCCTTGTGTCTATGAGTGAGGCACAATTATCTTGATTAGTGAGAAGTACCACCTAATCTTCTAAGTTTTTTTTAGTTATCACTTGATTAAACCACCTCCGTAAGTTACCCAGTTTACCTCTTTCGTGCTCTGGCCCCTACGGAAGCCACTCTTCTACTTGACAACACACATACGATCCAAACACCAAGGGTACCAAAGTGCAACAACCAAGATTACATGACCACTCCTTTCTCAGGAGGTGACATAAGATAAACTCATCTCCAAACACTGGAGGTAACAACAATAACCAACCACTCCTTACAAGGAGGCATAAATCACATAACCAACTCCTTTCATAGGAGGCACACGAATATCCCCGTTCCAAGAAATCGGGTAAACACTGACCATACACCATGCACTACCCAAGGGAATTAACACACATTCAACATCACAAGATGACAACCCCCAACCTCTAGGCTCTTCTGGAAGACTTACAGATTTAAGACACTTGACCCATTTCCCCAAACATGAACATAGAAGAAATAATCACATAAAGCATATGCGAGGAAATAACTAATTTTGGATATATTAAATCCATTCCCTGAATTAACATTCAGTAATCTATTGCATTTAAATAAACAGATTCACAATATGTCTTTTCAGACATGAGAGAAATTAAAACTCAATATTTAATTCCCTAATAGCTTTTAAATAATCATAAAATAAATATTTACTTATGCAATTCATAAAATAACCTTTTAAAAATAACTTTCTGTCCTTACAAAATAAATGTTTTCTCAAAAGACGACTAATCTTGCTATTAAAACATATTACTTTTAGATCCAAGGCATATCGTTTTAAACTAAATAACTGTTCCTTCTACTCGACATAACCATTTTAAAATACTTAACTCATCTTAATAAATATGTTATTTAAAATCAAAATTACTGTTTTCATCAAAATATATCATTTTAAAAAGACTTCATTAATTCAACTATAACATGTTAATTAAAAATTCTCCAATTAAATTTAAAACATACCAATATTTAAATCCCCAACTCATTATATATATATATTTAAATAATTAAATCATCATTTAAATATATTTAAGTATTTAAATCATCATTTAAAGTAATTATTAAACCATGCCATTATTTGAATCAACAGTTTAATATAAATATTTAAATCATCATTTAAACATTTAAAATTTCCCCAATTTCATTTAAAACATTTAAAATTCCTCCATTACCTTTAAATATACCATTATAAGAAAAACAATAAATATATATATATATTTAATATGTAAACTTTAAAATTTTAATATTAAATATTTAATATTATAAAATATTATTTTTAAATATTTTAATATTTTAATATTATAAATTATAATATATAAAATATTTTCTTTCAAAATTTCACAAGGTACACCTTCACTCACACATTCCAAGACATCATAATTCACTTAAAACTTTCAAAATTTACCAACTTTTTAAATGGCCAATAACCAAAAAATTCTTCAAAACACCATTAAAATAGCTTGAAATTTCTTCAAATTTTAAATTTCAAAAACCAAAAATTCTAGCAATACTTGGTTCTAACTCGAAAATTAATAGGGATAATTCTATCCCCGCATTAAAATTCATCATAAAACATGCACAATTTCATTTTTTTCTAATTTTATTTTACATTGGAAAACCATAAATTCCCAAAAACTCCATTGATGAAAAGCTTCAAATTTTAAAGTTTCAATTTCAATTTTCTAAAAATACCCTTTGGCTCTAAATATGCCCAATAACACACTTTTAATGTCAATTTCACTTTTCAATGATTTTGAAAAAAAATTGCCATGATGAGGGCACAAATTGACATTTTCCAAAAAAATCACAAAACAATTTAAATGAACTAATTTTGCTCAATTTGAAATCTAAATGGGAAGTCCTATGCTCCCTTAAGGGTGAGCATGACCTCTAAATGACAAAACACAATCAAAGGGAGAAGAAAAAATGAACTTACCTCAATTTTGTTGCCACACACAATCACACAAAGCTTGGAAAACACAAAGACAGATGAAGAATCCAGACACCCGAGCAATCCTCCACCCATTCCTATCCAATCCAAAACAAATCCCATCTCTTTCCATCCACAAATGCATCCAATTCCCATTTTTAAAGAAAATGACAAGGAGAGGGTTTTAGAGCAAAAATCCTCCAAAATGAACAACTTTTCTTCTTTTTTTTAAATCAAAATAGAAAATATATTAATATCTCTAATTTCAAATTTTTTTTTGCATTTAAAATTTTCAAAAATGAAATTAAAACCCTTTTTTCAATTTTCAAACTTAATTTCAATTTCAAAATATCTACTAATTTCCAAAATGAATAACTTAATTCAAATCAACACAATTAATTTAATTAATCAATAAAATAAATCTAATCCAAGATTAATTTATTTTATTAATTAAATTAAATAACATTTTTCACATTAAAACAAGATTAATTTAATCAGCAACTTAAATACATAAAGTCATTTAATTACCCTTTTCAACTTGCAATTAAATAAAATCCTGACAATTTAAACAATATTAAAACAACTGAACCGGACTAAAACCGATGACACACTTATGACTAGGGTGATGACTTGACACAGGAAACCTAGATACTATCTCCCAATTGAATACTGTTGGGCATTGGACATGCTCAAACCTGTGAAACCAAGGGGAGTCGATGTCCTATACTTGTCAACCTAAAAATAAAGTAACAACAACATATAATATGAACAGCATAAAATACACACCGTGAAGAGGAAATCTTGCGATTGTAGGGCGCTCGCAAGCAAGTGATGCAATCTCATCCCCTTCACCAAGACAGTCTTACTAACTGATGAATCTAACATCATTAATATGATCAAAGGCATAAACATCATTAATTCAATTATCCACTATGCTAATCCAAAGCATGACATAATGATAACATCAGGATCAAATACCCTCACAACAAAATATCACACCAAATCATGATAAAGATAAAGATTAACAGTAACCGAGTACCATAGACAAGGTACTAACAAAAAACAAGACATAACCAAACAAAACACTGTTCAATCAAAAGAGGCAAAACAAAGGGGTCTTACATCTACCCTATAACCATCCCTCTCTTGTTGAGCCTAGTCTCTCTCCTATAATACAACATGAGCCAAACACTATGAGGAAATCCTCTCTAGGGTATCACGTCTCCTCTTGTTCCACCTATTGGCACTACTACTACCACCAATGTCTCCTACTATCCACTATCTTCTATAATAGGGACCTTTGCCTCTACCCTTTGCCTCTATCAGTGAGCTCTACTAGTATATGCCTGTCATTGCCTCTTCCCTCCAATGGATCCTCCATTTGGATGTGTAAACCTAACTAGTCATCATGGTATCCAATAGGCATCAAAATCATCTGTCACCCTTGGGTCCTCCACCCCATCCACCCAAATCCACTAAATAGGTGCTAGTTGTATAAAATTTGTAACTGTTATCTAAGTTGAGGGCATCAGCCCCTAATTAGGAATATCCCTCATGGTCCAAGAAAAAATGGCATGGTAATTTGTGCATGAACATCTTGAGCCTCCTTGAACAATCTTTGCACCCTATCAAGAAGGTATCTCTCTAGGATATAGGGCATCCTCTCGATCATCCATCAATTCTATCTATAATATGTAATATGTACTACTTCATCATCCAAAGCCTTAATTTGTAAAAATAACCTCTATTTAGACTAATCCATATCATTAATAACTCTCCACTAGAAGTCTAAATCACCAAGCTTTCACTATTTAAAGAGGGTATCATATCTTCACAGAAGGGGATCCCCTACCACTCGTACTACTTCCCTAGTAGGTCTAGTGACTATTGTTGAGAAAAAAATTCTCAACCTTGCAATTACATAAGGTTTATTGTTGATATGTAAGTTCAGGGGGTGTGGGGGTAGTGCCACTGAAAGCCAAATTTTATGTATATTTATTATTGTAAATATGTACCATTCATCATTAGGTCTTAGATTTCATGCTTGATAGTTTTTTGGATTGACATGCCCTATAAGGAAACCCTATTTTATGAGGGTGTTGTATTATAGTTGTGCATTATGATGTATTATGAGAGTCTAATAGGATTCATGTTTCCTTTACATCTCTAGCTAGTGATACTCCTATGAGAAGCCTTCTCTACAAGTATATTGTAATCTTCTTGATTTTTGAAAGATATATTGAGAGGATTTTGGAGTGTGGGGTTTTAATTCCAAAAGGGTTTTCCTCATGAAAATCATTTTGTTGTGGTATGCATGATATTTATGTTAATTTTTGTTTAAGTTTTTTTTGGAAAGATCTATCAAGTTTTGTATTATCCTCCTCTCAATATTTGTGTAGGAACTTGTTCCGCTACCTTAGCTTTCTTACAAGTGGCATCCGAGCCTGATCACCTTTGGTTTTAGTTATGGATTGTTGGGTTTTTTGAACTAATCCATATTTGAGTGGGAGAATGTGTAGAAGATAATTTTTGATCTTATTGTAGTGATTTTTAGATGGCAAGTTCATCAGGGAGAATAGAGGTGGATAAATTTTATGGAAATAATTTTGAAATGTGGAAGTTGAAGATGGAGGATCTATTAATAGATCAATATCTATGGGATGTTTATGAGAATGTTTTAGGTCATAAAAATACTACTTTTTCTACTCAATATGATGTTATGGACTATAAAACCAAGGGTATAATTATATTGTTCTTCAAAAACTCTATTTTAATCAATTTCCATGAAGATACCTCTACACAAAAACTATGGAAGAAACTTGGTGATATGTATCAAGCCAAATCTTTAGTGAACAAGGTTTCCTTGATAAAGAAATTATATTCCTTAAGAACAGAAGAGGGTGGAAGAATTTCATACTACCTAGAAGAATTCAATATGATGGTGGTTCAGCTGGCATAATTTGGTGTAAAAATGGATGTAGAGGAGAAATGCTAGATCTTGCTTTATTATTTGCTTGATTCATGGGATTCTCTTGTTATGGATATTGGGAGTACTATTATTTGAAGAATAAAGATGTGTTGAGTTCTCTACTTTCTAAAGATATGAGTAGGAAGGTATCCATATGTGCTAAGGAGGCCCTAAATATTCATGGAAGACCTAAGGAAAAATGAAAGAAGAATCAGAAGCATGAAAAATTAAAGTTTAAGGGGATATTTAGATCTCTTGGAATGCCCAAATTTATTTGTTGGAACTATATTAAGCCTAAACATATTCATAAGGACTAAAAAGAAGAAAATAAGAAGAAAAAGAAGAGATTTGATTTTGATTTTGAATTTGAGAAGGAATATGGTGATGCATTCATTGGAGCTTTTGCAACTCGTGTAGGTAATAATGCATGGTTAATTGTCTTAGGTGCATCTTTCCATTTAACCTTTAATAGGGATTTGTTTTCTAAATATGAATAATTTGATGGAGGTAAGGTATACTTGGGTGATTATTCTTATTTATATATTGTTATCCATGGTAAATTTAGAATCAAATTTCCTGATGGTAGAATAAAAAGGATTAATGGGGTGTTTCATATCCCAAGATTGGAATGAAATTTGTTATCTATGAGAAAAATAATAGATTCAAGTGTCTAGGTGGAATTTTCTAATGCAAGATGAAAGATGGAACTAGAGGTGCTATGGTGATTGCTAGAGGTGTCAAATATGGCACATTGTGTAAGCTTGATGCATGCAATATTGAGTGCAATACTACTTCATTACAAATAAAGTTTGTGGCTACGCTGTTGGAAGAGGTGAGGGTTTCATCTTTAGTAGATGGTCATGGCTTCTAGGTACCCAAGGGTGCTCTTTCTTCTTAATCAAAGTTACCTATAGAGAAAACTATGTTATGACATCAAATATGACCATATTAGAGAAAAGGGTCTAAGGACCTTGAAAAATAAAAACCTTGTTGAAGGGTTGTTTGATTGTAATGTTGAATTTGATTTCTATGAGCATTACAATTATGGAAAACAAAAATTCATTCATTTTTACTCGAGTTTTCATAAACCTTGTTGTGTATAAGATCTTATTCATTCTGATGTGTTTGGTCATGTAGATGTTCCTTCAATTGGAAAATCCACATATTATGTTTTATTTATTGATGATTATAGTAGAAGGATATGGGTGTATTTTCTAAAGAGTAAATCTATCTTTTTACTCTTTTTAAAGAATTTAAAGCAATGGTTGAGTTGTAGACTAGAAAGAAAATAATTTTTTTGAGGACTGATAATGGCAGTGAATTTTTCTCTAATGATTTTTATAGATTCTATAAATATTGTGGTATTCATAGACAAAAGGAAAAAATTTATTCTCCACAACACAATGGAGTTGCATAAAGAATGAACAAGACACTGATGGAGAAGGCTAGGAGTATGTTGAGTGGTGCTAGTCTAGAACAAAGGTTTTGAGATGAAGCTATTTTCACTTCCTGTTACCTGATTAATAGGTCTCCTACATCCGCTCTTGTTGATAAGAGGCCAATATAGGCATGGTCGGGTCAAAGGACTTCATTAATACATCTTAGAGTTTTTGGTTGAGGCATATACACATGTGCCAAAGGATAAGTGAAGAAAGTTGGACAACACGACTATGAGATGTATCTGCATTGGATACAATTATGGTGTGAAAGGATAAAAGATTTAGGATCCTATTTCACAAAAGGTAATATATAGTAGAAGTATTAATTTTAGAGAAACTAAGCCTCCTTCTGTTACATTGTAGTCATAACAAAGTAAATAGGAAGATGTGATTTAACTTCCTTCTACACCTGAGAAAATTGAAGCAATTCCCATGGATAGACAAGAAGTTGAGGAGAGCTCATCTATCTTTGAATCTTTAGAAGAGGAGGAAGAACCTCCAACTCAGCTTGTTCATAGGTCTTCAAGGCATAGGCAACTACCTAAAAGGTATTCACCTGATGATTGGATATGTATTTTTTCTTTGAATACTAACATGGATGAACCCAAATTAGTAGAAGAGGTGTTAGGCATGAATGATGCAGAATCTTGGAAGATTGCTATGGATGAATAAATGACAGCTTTAAAAAAGAATGATATGTGGGATCTTGTACCATTTGTTGAGGTATGAAAACCTATTGGTTGCAAATGAGTGTTCAAGAAAAATATTAATAGAGGTGGAGGTATTGAGAATTACAAAGAAAGGTTGGTTGCAAAAGGTTACTCTCAAGTTGAGGGTGTTCATTATGGTGAGATATTTTCTCTTGTTGCAAAAATGACATCCATTAGATTTTTTCTTTCTATTATTGTTGGTTATGATTTAGGGGTTGAGAAAATGGATGTGAAACCTAGTTTCCTTCATGGTGACTTGGAGGAGGATATTTATATGGCATAGCTAGAGCACTATGTGGTGAAAGGTAATAGTAAATTGGTTTGAAAATTTAAGAAATATTTTTATGGCCTAAAATAGAGTCCTAGGATGTGGTACATGAAATTTGATATATATATGTGTTGAGTTTGGCATTTGAGAATTCTAAATCAGATCATTGTGTTTATTATAAAATTGATGGTGATCATTTCATGTTTATTACATTATATGTTGATGATATGTTATTTATTGATAAAGGGAAAGGTATGATTTTAGAACTAAAATCTCAACTTGCTACTAAATTTGAAATTATAAAAGACCTTGATGCAACTAGACACATTCTTGGGATGAGAATTAAAAAAGACAAAGTGAAAAAAAAATTATAGCTTTGCCCAAGTATATCAATTCAATTTTAGAAAAGTTTGATATGTAGGACTGTAGACCATTGTGTGTTCCTTTTTTAGTTGGAAAAAATGTTATCTATATCAAATTATCCAACATCCCCATCAGAGATGGAAGACATGAGCAGAGTGCCTTACTAGAGTGTAGATGGAAGTTTGATGTAAGTTATGGTTTGTATTAGACTTGAAATTGCCCAAGTAGTGGGATTTATTTATAGATATATGTCTAATCCTGGTAGTGTTTGTAGACACCGAAAATTGGTCTAGGCCTACGAGTACCATTTTTGACATAATTTCTAAATAACCATGGTTAGAATTAAATAATGTTAATTATTTAATTATTTCCTATATGCATCTTTCTTCAATTAATTAAATAACCTTTAATTATTTAATTAATTCCTTATGACTATTATTTAAATTTGATTAATTAAATAAATCTTATTTATTTAATTACGTCCCTAATTAATTAATTCTCTTTTTGAATTAAATAATTTATTATTTAATTTACCCTTTATCATATTTTGACTATAATTAAATATTCTTTTCAAAATATTTAATTATTCAATTAACCTTTTCTAATATCAATTAAATAAATCATTATTTATTTAATTAAATCTTTCAAATTTTGAATGTTGAATTAAATAAACATTTAACTCATAAAAAGAGTTATTTTTGTCACATTCTTCTATCATCTGCTTAACTAATTATTCACTCACCATCTAGCTCGAGATATATTTAAATCCGTCAATTATCTCCTAATTCGATGTCTGATTATCTCTATGGAGAGACTCTCTGTCTTGATTAGTCAGTCTAATTCTCTTATGCATGAACATATTTATTAATTAAATATCTTTATTTAATTAATTAATTCATATGTGCATTCAAACAGATCGTTTTCAAGTTCTAACTTTATCCTTTTCATTGAATTCTTATCTTTCCAATTTTCGAAGACTTTCAACTGAAGATTAATGCATTTATTTAATCTTGATCTCTTAGTCAATCTATTTTCGAACAATCTTAACACCAGATTAAATTAGTATTCTAATTTAATCTTTATCCTACAAAATTTCCCAACTCACATTATAACTGACACAAATCTCAATTCACATGGAATTCATCAATCTCGATCATTGATCTCTTTTTTGAATTTGAGCCAATCATTCAAAAATCAATTTCCTATAAATTGACCTAGCATTCATCATTATTCCTCCTCACGAAATCAATACTTTTGGAAGAACTTGTTAATCTTCGATATTTTTCTATAATCACATACATCTAGGCTATACTTGCACACTTATGAAAATATGAGGGCAATTATACTATAGGAGGAAAAATGGAGAAGGACAATCAAGATAATTCGAAGGAGTTTATAGATATTCGGTGAGATTGTTTCATGTTTTTCTTTTGTTTATTAATTCATGCTTTTTTATTTAATTTAGATTAATGCATGTTTAGATTAGATTTAACCAATCTTGTTGTAGACACCAAACATTGGTCTAGGCCTGCGAGCACCACTTTCGACATAATTTTCTAATGTCCATGGTCATGATTAAATAATGTTTATTATTTAATTACTCTCTAAACACATCTTTCCTCTATTAAATAAATAACCTTTTAATTATTTAATTAATTCATTATGACCTTTATTCAATTTGATTAATTAAATAAATCACATTTATTTAATTATGTGGCTAACTAATTAATTCTCCTTCTTAATTAAATAATTTATTATTTAATTTACCCCTTTGACATATTTCAACTATAATTAAATATTTATTATTTAATTATTCAATTAATCCTTTTCAACAGTCAATTGAATAAATTATCATTATTTATTTAATTAAATCATTTCAATTTCGAATGTTGAATTAAATTAACATTTAATTCATAATTAATTGTTTCTAGCACATTCTTCTATCGCCCAGTTATCTAATTATTCACTCACCTTCTAACTCGAGATCTATTTAAATTTGTCAGTTATCTCCGGATTCGATATCTGATCGTCTCTACGAAAAGACTCTCTGTCACAACCAGTCAGTTAACTAGTTCTAACTCATATGCATGAATGTGTTTATTAATTAAATATCTTTATTTAATTAATTAATTCATGTGTGCATTCAAACAGATTTTTCTTCGAGTTATAACTTTGTCTTTTTCATTCAAAGTCTAATTCTTCTATTTTTGAAGACTTTCAACTGAATATTAAATCATTTATTTAATCTTGAACTCTTGTTCTCAAATATTTTTGAATAGTCTTAACACCAGATTAAATTATTATTCTAATTTAGTCTTCATCCTATAGAATTTCCCAACTCATGTTCTAACTGACATAGAACTCACATCAAATGACATTCATCAATCTCGATCGTTGATCTCTCTTTCGAATCTGAGCCAATTGTTCGAAAACCCAATTTCTATAAATTGACCTGTCATTATCATTATTCCTCCCCCTAAAATCAATACTTTTTGAGAAGAATCTATTATCTTCTATATTTTTCTTAGACAATACATCCAGGTTATGCTTGCATCAATACAAAAAATTTGAGGGCTAGAATACCGATACAACAAAATGGAGGACAATCAAGATAATTTGAAGAAGTGGATGGATATTCGGTGAGACTGTTCTAGTTATCATTTTTATTGTTTGGTTTATTTTATTTGTTCTTTGTTGTTTGATTTAGATTAATACTTGTTAGATTAGATTTAACTATCTTTTTCTGTAGTAATCCATTTTATCTATGTCACATTTGGTGAATTTGACGTGAAGCACGCTTCAAATTTCACAATTTGTTTTTGTCTTTCCATTTTTTGTTTTGCAGATTATCATACGGTGAACCGCATATTATTGAAGAAACGATGCATCTGATCTTGCGAGCCGCATATGACACATCCTGTGATGCATCTTACAACACAGCTACATCTATTACATTTTGCATCGCATCCAACTGTCAACACCGCACCGTATCTGACTATCAACACCACATCTGACTGTCAACATCATGATGCATCTGTGAGTTCAAATGCTGCATCTCCCTAGTAAAATTTTCTTTTTCATTTTTGTCTTGTTTTGTTATCACTAATGTTTTTTTTTCAACTATGTTAAGGGGGATAACTTAGTTTTTGCAGGACGAAGCGTAGAAGACCAAAACAAAAAACCAAAAACATCTTCTTTTCTACAGGACAAAAGTCGAAGACACAGATAAATTACTAATTAGTTGCATGTAGGACCTTATGAGATTTTTTTATTTTATTTTAAAATCTTTTGTGTTTGGTAGATAAAAAATTGTCATTTGGATTAAAAAGAATCAGTGTTTGCTTTGTCTGGTGTGGAAGCACATTTTGTAACCCTTAATGATTCAGTATATCGAAGTATCCTCCCCCCTCACGCATTTGTGTGATCCTGGGTGCAAGAGAAATAGTTACTGACTCTAGAACTTGGGCCTGTCTTGGTGGGAAAATGTACTCACCCCAAGATGACTCAGACCGGTAGCACACTTTAGCCAATGACTTCCACCCGGTATATAAAAGTGGATTTTTTGGGAAACCCCTGAAATCATGCTCATTGTTTCGATGAGAAGGGAAAAAATGGTCTCTCGCCGTACTAGATGGTGCCCCATGAATGGAATTCCCTTACTAAAAACCATGTTGTACTATTTTCCAAAATCCTATCTATTTGTTGGTGCAGCAGGTTCAGACCTATGAAGCCATCTTACATTCTTACAGTTCATGTGTGGAGATGAGATGTATGCCATGGGAGTTTCATGGGTATAGTAGCTTAGCTGCCCTATATAAGTGAGTGACACAAACAACGTTTAAACAGAATATTTCTACTCTATTTCTCCTAAAAAAAGAAAGATAACATATAGTAGCCTAACTCCCAAGGTCCTGGTAGTTGGTTCTCAACTGTCTGGTGTCACTCAATTAGTCCATGCAACTGTAATGTTCAAGGGGCCCATGCTGGTAAAAATGAATACAAGTAGTAAGTTATTCATGGAGCTATTTTAATAATGAAAGGGGGTTTTAAATAAAAGAAAAAGATAAATCAGAGGGTAAATCAGTAAGCATGAATCAAAATTATCTAGCATCTGGACATATATCTTTAACAATGAATGTTTTCCAATAGATCAAGAAAACCAAAGCATGACAGAATTTACAGAATAATCCATACTATGGCATGCATCTAAGGTGATTATTTTAACATCACAATTCACATATCAAAACTATTTCAAAGATTCTAAAAGAATACACATTCATTCATCACCAAGATCATAGATCAACAGACTTCAATAAATTCAAATCATCGATAATCTAACAAGATAATTCTTAAATCTGGTTTCTTCTAATGACTTTCATAACATAAGAAACAATCATGCTTCAACACAATCACTGGCATATAGATAGATTATATCAACCTTATCAAGTAAAACTTAATTCTAACACCATATTGTGTAAACATGTAATTTTATTCAACTGTAAAAATGAAGTAACAATGTATCTCCTAATATCAGGTGGCCAATTCTATTCTCTATTAGCCAACCTTTACAATATGATATCCCATGGGTATTTATAGATATACAAAATTTGGAAGTCCCTTCTATCTTAAGCTGAATCCACCTTTTCAGGAATTAAAGCCTTCTTGGAAACTCAAATCAATTTGATCTTGAGTTCCTTACATCAATACATTCAATTAAACTGAAGAAAAGAAAATAGAATGGAAGAGAAAGCTATGCGCCTCAAACTGCCAGTCCTGCATGCAACATGCAAAGAAGAAGAAAGCAATGCATGCATGAGATTTATGCATACGAAGTTTGGTCCACAGTGTATTTGTCATAGCTGGAGAAGACTTGTTGTAATATGTCTAATTTCGACCCATCCACCCAGCTATGTTCAAACTTAATTCTTTCCAACTCCGCTACAACAAACCCTCTCATATCTTTCAGCTTTGTCAACTCTCTCTTAGCTACCCTTATCTCTTCTTTGATGTCCATCAATTAATCTATCAGCATATCTTCACCAACATCTCCTCTCTGCATAGCCTCTTTAAAACTTTCTATCCACTTCTCCTTTATTTGGATAAAAGGTAGGCCTTCCTTTACTGGTACATCAACATTTACTGTAATAGCAATAATGGCCTCCAACTCAAATTTTTCATTTAGATCGTTAACAGAATCATGAACCTCATTTCTATGTTTATAAAGAAAATCTGATCTAAACCAAAGTATACAAGAAGTATTTTCCATGAAATCTTTACTATCTTCTTCAAGTATCGATTGCTGTAGAAGGGTAGTCCTAGGCAATTTATTAACTTCCTTCTATTTCTTGTTGTATCCTTTGTATTCTTCCTCTTGTTCTCCCAATGTTTTAACATATTGCTTCATTTCTTCTATTAGTCCCTCAGTCACTTTGTAAACCCCAAAACTGTCTTCTAGTACTTCGTCTATTTCTTGATTCAATTTATTAACCCACTGATCCAACATTTCCGCCTTGCCCCTCACCTATACCAAATCATCTACTTCCTTCTTACTCAGCAAATCATGGGTCTCAATAGTAGCAACCTATTGTGATCTTGGAGTAGAAACATTCTTAATGAAAACATGCAACTAATCTAACTAAGCCTTAAGCTCATCTTTCCTTTGTTTATCCTTCAACATTCTTGACTTGGTTGAGGATGCTACCACATCAATTAAATTCATTTGTTGATCTTTGGTAGGTCTCTCCAAATTCACAATGCCTAGCTAATAATCTATCAATTGCATATCTCCCACATCCTTATGTATCATGGGTATAGCACATTCAGCCACAATTTCTCATTTGTCAGTTAGCCTAGTAGAATGCACGATCTTGGCCTTCTTTTTAGGCCTTTCCTTCTCAATTTCCTTCATCATTTCCTCCCAATTGAGAGGTACTGGTGTGTCGATGATCTCTTTTGAAGATCGAATTTCAACCAAGTAGGAGCACCTGGAGTAATAGTCATCATGGTTGAAGAAGAAGAGGTAGTAGCTAAGGGAGGTTGCACATTTCTTTGAGGTTGAGAATCAACCCTCTATTTCTCTTGCTGCTCTTGCTCCATATTTGCCTTGGCAAGCTTTTCAGCTTCCTCCCTATCCTTTTGTTCTTGTATTCTCTTATCTTCTTCCTCCTTCCTCAACCTTTCTTCTTCCAATCTTCTTTACTCCAATTCCTGTTTTCTTTCTTCCTCTAATGCTTTAAGCGTTTCTGCATCTCCCTTTTCTTCTTGTTGCTTTTTCATAAGTTCTTCGGTCTCTTTCTCCTTTTGCAATTGTTTTGCTTCGTATTTCTTTTTGTGAGCTTCTTCAACAAGCTTTAGTTTAGCCACCAGAACTTCTCTTTCCCTTTGATGTCTTGCCCTTTCATCCTCAAGGTCATGAATTTTCTGTATCAATTCTAATTTATCATTCTCTTCCTTGACCTTGAGCTCATGCTCTTTTTTCTCTGCTGCTTCTCTATTTCATCAGCTTTTGATTTAGCTTCTATGTGTTGCTGCTGCAGTATGGAATTAGCTTGTGTCCTAGCATCAATTACCTTTTGTTTCTCTATTGCTACAGCAAGTGCTTGATCATCAGTAGCCTTCTTGACCTCTTCAAATAACACCCATTGATCCTCCTCTATCATCACATTTTCAGTATCATCCTTTAGAGGCATATTTTCTTGTACACCCTTCTCTGAAAGAGTCTCATCAAAATCTATTCCAACATCATGAACCTCTACTTCTACTCCTTTTCCCTTCATAGATTCAACAATATTATGTTTTATGCCTTGCATAACCACCCCATCTTTTGCCTTGGTCAAAAAGGGTCCCCCTTTGTGTTTTTTGTACTTAATTGTTTTTTAAACAAAGTTTGGAGTCTAGTTTTGCCAATACTTTGTTTTTCTTTTGGTTTCTCTGTCAGAATTAGAACTGCAGTTGAATCGGGTTCTGAAAGTTCTTTTGAGGCTTGTTTTTGGTTCTATCTTGACAGTCTTTTCTTTGCCTTTATTTTGGTCTTTGGCGGAAGCGGAGCCAGAGTGGGAATCGGGATGGTTGTTATCAAAATTTGCAAAATCAAAGTTAATTTTGATCCCGCCTCCGCTAATTTTTAATGTTTATTTTGTTTGGGTTTTTTTGTTTTGTTTTATTAGGTTGGTCTTTTACTTAATTTTTTGTTTATGTTTTTGTTTTGTTTTTAGTTGATGGATGCAAAGTCGGAATGGGAATAAGGTTTGGAAATTTTATAAATGTAAGATCCTGTTTCCATTTTAGTTTCACCCCCACCGCTTTTTGGCATTGACTTTTTGACTGAAGTTGCACTGTAGACCAGTGTTCATTCTCTTACAGTTCCAACTCCGCCTTTACTGCATTTTAATGCATTAATGGTGGTTTCCAGTGTAGGTAGAAATTCACACATTTTTTCTTTATTAAGGGTTAAAGCCGATCATTATTGTTATTATTACAAGTCTGAGAGCGCGAAGAGCAATAGCAGAGTTCATTTGAGAAAATTGATCGAGATAGCGAAGGGATATTGTCTACGAATCGATTCAGAAAGTTAGCATGGGTTTGTTTGCATTTGAGGTAGGTCTTTTATCTTTGTTGTTCATGGTTTATTTGCGGTTGTGTTCGTGGTGTTTTGCTTTATATCTGCTCGCGTGTTCAATCATTGTGTTTTAAAGCAATTTTATGATCATCGATGTGATTGAATGAGCAGGTTCTTGTTTTGGCTTGTTTTTTTGGCTTTAATCTTTGTGGTCTTGTTTTATCGTGTTGTTCTTTCTATTTTTGGGCATTGTCACATTCACGTCTTTATCATGATTGCATTGTGTCATTTTTGATTTGTAGTAGATTAGATTAGATTAAAGGTTTTTAATGGTATGAGTTAGATTAAGAATTTACAGTGAGGTAAATTAGAGATTTTACAGTGAGTTAGGGTAGATTAGATTTATTGTTTAAATTAGGGTTTCGTCATTTGGTAGAATGGCAGGGTTTTAAACCCATGCCCTAGTTTTATTAGGTTTGTTAGATTAGGGTTCTGTTGGTCTCTACAATTACTTTAAATGATTTAAAAAATGATATCTTAGAAGTGTCATTGATTCCCTATGGTCATATGAGTATGGTATTTTTAAAGCTTCTTTCCCATTTTATAGCAACCTAGGTTTTAATCATGCGGTTATGTTGAAAATGAATAAATTTGATGATGTCATGATTAGCATAGGCAGAGGTGGGATTGGAATGGATTATAGACATAAGATTTTTGTTTTACAAAGTCATCAGTTCCATTTTTGTTCCATTTATGATTTCGAGTTTTAAAAGGTTTCCTTGAAGTATGTGATAAATGGCGGAGGCGGCATCAGAACTGATCTTGAACTTAAGAATTTTGTTTGCAAAAGGTTATCAATTCTTTTTTCATCCCGTGTCCGGCTCTGCATATAATGGAAATTCTTTCTTCAAAGTAACAATGACTAAATTGGAGGCGGAGGGGGAATGGAAATAGAATATGAAAAGTAAAATTTGAAGAAAACCAAATCCAATTTTTCTTCCGATCCTAGTTCCGATAACCTCCCTGACTCTGACTTCGAGCCCGTTTGTTATTAGGTGAAGTTCCTATATCGATTTTTGCTTCGAGTCCGCTAGTTTTGTAAAAGAGATTCTTTTGTACTTCTGTTTGGTTCCGACTCCGATGTATGTGTAACAAGTATGTTTTAAAAGCATGTTTTATGATGATTTATCAAAAGGTCTAATTAGAGGTTTTCTTGCAGGAGATTTGAGAGATTTTAGGAATGTCAGGAGAGGCTGCTCGAAGGAATCAATTGGCTAGAACATCAAAAACAGCACCGAAAATTAAGTAGGTGAAACCAGAACATCTGACTTATACATTGAGGTATGATCATAGGAATCCAGTGGTGAAAGTAAGCAAGGTGGAATCAAATCGGTCAGATATAACAGATACTAATCTGGGCCAGTATAGCTTTGAAGAATTACATGAGGAGACCTTTGCAAAATGAGCAAACTTGGCAGGGAGAACACAAAGGATTGTTGACTCCGGTCTTGCACATATCACTGTGTTTCCTTTATCAATTCAGTGCCCAGAGTTGATATTGACAGTGGCCAGTACTTACAATCCTGCTACAAGATTATGCATGGATTCATAGAATAATGTGATTATAGATCTTACTCCGCAAATGTTCCAAAGCATATTTAATGTTCCTGATCCCAAGAATTTGGTGCAGCTAATTGAGGCAGAGGCATTGGAGAAATACAACAAGCATAAAGACTCCAATAAGTCTCACTTAAACAAAAGATGGTTAAGCATAGAGAAGAAGTCTTTAAGCAAGCCTGCAGACCAGCCAAAGAGGGCACATTTCATAAAGGAGATACCTGATTTGATATTGATGCTGTCCAGAGTGTTTGGGAAGAGGGATGCTTTCCATTTCAAGGAATGGATGTTTCATTTTATTCAAGTAATCTTTCAGGGTGATTACCAGTTTGATTGGTCAATGATTGTTTCTGATGCCATACATGATCAGCTCACAAGGGTTAGACAGACCAAATATTTCTTCATGACTTCATATGTGGTCTATGCTGCAGCAAGACTGAGGATTTTCCCAGGATTAAACAGAGTAGGTATAATGGGAGCCTTGAATGGACAAAGGAAGGTATGGGAACACTATGATCAATTATCTCTTCAGGTTGCTGAGACTCACTTCAGGAGAGTTAATGATGCCTTTTTATATGTGGTTATCAACCAATTGAGTGGAGATGCAGGATATAGATTAAGTCAAGAAGCTATGGATTTTATTTCTGAATGGGGAAGTTGGTATATCCATTACCCCAAATTTAAATACTTCAGATTGTTTGGTTTTGAAGGTCATCCCCATTTTCTTCCAAGATGCTGCAGTAATAGAATAGTGCTTATGGAGTTTGTGTATCAAGCCATTGGAATTAATGCTCAGTTCGGGATCAAGCACAACATAGGATGCCATAAATTTCCCATGACACTAGGTGAATACAATTTTCAACATTTGAAGGGAGCAAAGGTGGTTTGTAATGAGTTGATACAATTGAAACTGGGATTGTATACAGCTCGTAAGTATTTCGATTCAAGGGAGAAAATATATGCTTTATTACATTCAGTTTTCACTAAACATTTTAATTTGTTACAGGATTTTTGGTGTGATAGGTAGGATGAATATGACTTGAGGAAGAAGAATTATGAGGGATTAGCAGTCTCACTTATGGTAGAACTTGGTATTAAAGAGAATATTCTTGATACTTTGGTGGATGATGGAATGGTGTTAGATCCCTCATATGAAGCTTTGAATATTGGCACCAAAAACTTAGATCCAGTAGACTGGAATGAGGAAGAAACTATTGATATTAATAAACTGGGAAGAACAGTCTTGGATAGAAGTGTACAATGGTTGATGATGAAAGCTCAAGCTCCTCAAGGACCAGTCATTAAGAAAGGTAAAGGATACAAGAGGATTAAAAGAAAAGCACCTTCCAAGGATCCATTGGAATTCTTTCCTCCGGATGTTGAAGAAATAGAGCTTGAGGTAGTTGATGAAGAAGAAGAGACACTGGAGGGAGATGTGCCAATTGAATCTGTTGTTTCTACACCTGCATTGGGTGAGTCATCCACACAAGCCCCACTCACAAGAAAGAAAAGTAAGGAAATTCAAGGAGTACTTTATGCCATGGCTAAAGCTACTAAAGGAAAAGAAGTGGAGGAAGAGTTGGTAGAAATTGAGACAGACTCGGATGAAACTCTTTTAGAGAAGGACCTACAAGAAAACATGCCTTTTGAGGGGACTATTGAGTAGATTCTGATGCAGGAAGAGCAATGGAACCAGTTTGAAGATGCTACAAGGGGGTTTGATGCAAGGGCTACATTGGAGAAGCAAAAGGAAATGGAGGCAAAGTTACAAGCTAATGCTCTACTTCAACAGCAACAATCAAAGGTAAAAGAAATTGAAACAATGATAGTAGCTGATACAACGGAGGAGCAAATGAGGCAACGAGAGCACGAGATCAAGGTCAAGGCAGAAAATGACAAGCTAGAATTAATACAAAAGATCCATGATCTAAAGGAGGAGAAAGCAAGAAGCTGAAGGGAAAAGGAAGCCCTAGTTGCTAGACTGAGCTTACAGAGGAGGCTCGATAGAAAGAACAAGAAGTTGAAGCTCTAAGAAAGGAGAGAGATGCTGAAGAGCTAATAGAGAAACAACAAGCTGAAGAAGAAAGGGAAAAGGCTGAGAAACTCATAGCCTTGGAAATGGAAAGGATAGAAAAGGAAGAATCAGAAAAGATAAGGAAAGAAAAAGAGGCCGAAGAGCTAATTAGGAAGCAAAAGGAAGAAGAGGTCGAAGCTACAAAACTTAAAGCTTTAGAGGTAGAACGGTTAGAAAGAGAGGCCTTAGAGAAAGAGAAGTTAGAGAAGGATCAGATGGAAGAGGAGAGATTGAGAAAACAAGAAGAAGACAAGAAAGTGCAGGAACAAAGAGATAGAGAAGAGGCTGAGAAGTTGGTGCAAATGCATGTGCTGTAGGAGCAACAAGAAAAAGCAAAGGTTGATTCTCAACCTGAGGTAAATGTTCAGTCATCCTCTATAGTTGCCGCTTCCTCTTCCATGATGATGACTAATCCTAGTGCTCCTATATGGTTGAAATTAGATTTGTAGAAGAGAGCCAGAACACCTCCTCAACCTCTTAATTGGGAGGACATGATGAAGGAGATTGAATAGGAAAGGCCTAAAAAGAAGGCTAAAGTTTTTCATTCTACCAGACTCACAGATAAAGGGGAGATAGTTGCTGAATGTGTCATGCCTATGACTGAAAAGGAGGTAGGGGATATGCAACTCACAGACTATCAATTGAGTACGGTTAATTTGGGAAGACCCACTAGAAATCAACAAATGAATCTGATTGATGTGGTGGCTTCAACAACTAAATCAAGAATGATCAAGGACAAAAAAAAGAAAGATGAGCTTAAGGCTGAATTGGATCAGTTACATTCATTCTTGAAGAGTGTTTCCTCTCCAAGGTCACAACAGGTTGGAGCTATTGAGACTCCTATTTTGCTAAGCAAAAAGGAGGTTGATGATTTGGTGCAAGCTAGAGGTAAGGTGGAGATGGTTGATCAATGGATAGACAAATTGAACCACAAGGTAGGAGAGGTTTTAACAAAAGGATTTGAAACCTACAAGGAGGTAGAAGGAGTAAAAAAAGAGATGCATCAATATATTGAGGCATCCAAGAAGTTAGAAGAAGAGTATAAAGAGTATAGTGAAAAGTTAGAGAAGATAAATACATTGCCTCTAACTACTCTTCTAGAAGAATCTATACTTGAAGATGATAAGAAAGATTTTGTAGAAAATACTTCTCGTATACTTAAGTTTAGTACTGGCTTTTTGAGCAAGCATAAGGATGAGATTCATGCAAGAGAAAGATGATGGAGGAGACTTGGTGATAAATCGGCTTGTAGAAGTCAAAGAACAATAAAAGCTATAGGGAGAGAGTTGATCAAGTAAAAAGTATGAAAGAGTTTGCTGCAGTTGAGTTGGATCGCATCAAATTTGAAGATGATTGGATTGATGGGCCAAATATGGATATGCTATAACAAGTCTTCACCAGTTATGATGAGTTCATAGCAGATCTAGCTTCACATGCATAGAAATATTGCATGTTACATGATGTTCTTCCTCCTTGCATGTCACATGATGTTCTTCCTCCTTGCATGTTGCATGCATGCAGCATTGATAGTCTTAAGGGCGCATGACTTCTTTTCTTCTATTTCTATCTTCTATTGTTGGATCAAACTGAATGCATAATGTAAGAACTCAAGATCAAAGTTGATCTAAGTTTCCAAGAAAGTTGATTGTTCCTAAAAAGGTGGAAAGCTTAAGATAGAAGTGAAGTTCGAACTTCTTTTGTATTTTTATAAATACCAGATGGGTATCACATTGTAAGGGTTGGCTAATTGAGAATTGGATTGGCTTACCTAGTGCTAGGAGATAGAATTTTATAGAGTTTTGCAGAGATAGATTGTACCAGATCTTTTTACAGTCAATAGAATTACAGGTTTACAAAATATGGAGTTTGCATTGAATTGTGTTGTTTGATAAGGTTAATAAGTTATAATCCACCTGAATGCCAGTGATTGTGCTGAAGCATGATAGTTTCTTATGTGATGAAAGTCATTAGAAGAAACCAGATTTAAAGATTATCTTGTTAAATTATCATTGAATTAAAGTTATTGAAGTCGGTTGATCTATAGTTTTGATGATGAATGAATGTGTGTTGTTTTGAAATCTTGGAAATACTTGTGATATGCCAATAAGTGGAATTGAATTAAGCACCTAAAATATATACGATGGTACAGTCATACTATGGGTTGTGTCATGCTATGGTTTTTGTGATTGGTTAAGAAAACATTCATTGTTAAAAGTATATGTCTGGATATTAGATAAATTTAATTCATACTTACTGATTTACCCCTTGGATCTATCTTTTTCTTTTATTTAAAACCCATCGATTTACAAGAACTATTTTGATAAAGAGATTCATAGCTTGAATCCTTTGTTACCAGCACATGCCCCTTGAATATTACAGTTGCATGAACCAATTGAGTGACATCAGATAGTTGAGAACCAACTACCAGGACCTTGGGAGTTAGGCCACTACATGTAGTCTTTCTTTTTCAGGAGAAATAGAGTAGAAATATTTGGTTTTAATGTTGTTTGTGTCATTTTAACCATCAACAGAAATTGGCATTAGAAGGAGGGCCTAAAAGGACAAGCTGGCTCGCGGAAGATCTTTTTCGCCAGAGGGATATGAGAGGGTTCTTAGATACTCTACTAATCATGAACTATTCAAAGAACTTCAAACCCCAGTTAGATCAAGACCTCATGCTTGGAGGGTAGAAATACCTCATTACCACCACCACTTACTCCACCAAGATTTCCACCAATTCCATCTACACCACCACCAAGTAGGCCTTTGTCACCACCAATTCGACCTTTATCACCACCACCTGCCCAACCAATCCCACCAATGGCTTATTTTGTGGGTAATCCCTCCCTATTAGGGACTATTCCAAGTAGATTCCATGATTTACCAAAGAACCTAGAGAAGTTCTGTCCGAAATACATGCATGGAGAATCAAGAAGTGCAGAGGAACATATACAAGCATTCAAAGATGCCTACACACGAGCTCAAATTGCTCATCAAGATGTGGTATGTAGACTATTTCCTTACTGTTTAGGAGATATGGCATATAATTGGTATCTAAATCTGCCCCAAGGATCCATTCTGGGTTGGATAGATTTAGAGAATGATTTTATTAATCAATTCAGAGTTTATGTGGACCCTGCAATACTATATCACCAATTTGCCACTATAAGAAATGAGCATCATGAACTGTTGCCCTTGTTCAACACTAGTTTCCATAGAATGTATTGTAGGCTACAAGAGCCTTACCTAGTGCCGGAAGCCATAGCCATATAGGCATATCTGAGAGCTATTGATCCTTTGATTGGTTTGTTCTTACAAAGAACTTATCAACCTGATGAGATTGAATCACTCTCTAAGATTTATCATTTGGCTATCAAATTGTAACAATAGACAAATCTGTAACCTGGAGGGTTGGGAGTACCTTTTCCTCCAATGAATTATCAGATGCCCAATCCACCATTATACAACACTATCCGAGGGACATCTTAATCCCATTATGGACTTGTATCTGAGTTGCAAGCTCCACCAACTAGGCCTTTCTTTGGCAATAGCATGCATGATACCACACATCAACCTCAAAATCAATCACAATAAGGGGGAGGACCAACCCATCTCCATTACCTAGCCATAGTCCAAAATGTGTAGAATGATCAAACTGTTCAACTTACAAGCGAAGTAGAGACTCTCAAGAAGACTCTCTCTCAAATTTCAAATGACATGGCACAACTCAGACAAAACCCTCCCAATAATCAAAACCAGAATTACAACAATCAGGGAGGTTACAACTATCAGGGCAATTACTCTAATCAGAACACCAATAGGAACTTTCATAATCAAAACTCCTTGAACCAGAATTATCAAAATCAAAACAAAGGATACAATCAGAGATTCAATAACAACAACAACAACAATAGACAGTGGAACATTGGACCTAACAATGGAGGAGTTCCCCATAATTATCAAGTAGGTGAAGAAAGATCAAATACTGCTAATGTTGCTGACTTGAATTTTATGACAAACTGGTGTAGGTTGCATGATACAGCAGCTCATTCTGAGGTTGATTGCCCAGAAATGGAGAAGATGGTGAAAATTGCACAAGCTAATGCCCATCCTCAAGCAAGAAATTCTAATCAAAGCAATGGGCCAGCCAACACTACCATGACTTATGAAACCATTGAAGAAAAGTATAAATTCCCTATGCACGGGATAATGAGCCAGAAGAAGATGTCTATGATGCTCAAGCCTTCCAATCTAAGGGTGGTCATTTTCTAAGGAACCAAAATAAAGGGCCATTCACTACATCTGCACCCCCTAACAACATGGTTCCACCAAATCAGAATGCAGATAACAATCCACCCCCACTAAAGGGACCTTCTGATGCTCAGAATAGAGATAATCAGCCTTCTTTTCCTAAGTATCAATTTAGGAATGATTCTGAGTTTGATTTTTTTGCAGAATTGCAAAGACAGAAGACATCGCAGTCTTTCTTTGATATCATGAAGTGGTGCCTAGCTCAAAGGGAGGTGGTATTAAAAACCTTGGAAGAAATAGATCGCTTGAAAGGGAAAGGTAAAGTGACTCCTACAAAGGAGACAAATGCTACTATGTATAAAGGTAAGACCAATACCCCACCTTTCTTGTTAAGTTTGAGGATCTTTGGAAAGAATCTACACAATTGCTTATTAGATTTTGGAGCTTCAGGGAATGTCATGCCTTTTTCGATTTCTAAAAAGTTAGGATTGAGTCCTATTCCAACCAATAAAAAGGTGATTCAATTGGATAAAACCAAAGTTAATGTTGTAGGTGAATTGAAGAACATGCATGTGCAGGTTGGATCAAACCCAAGGATCTAGACCTATATAGATATTCAAGTTGCTGACATCCCAGAAACATATGGGATGCTTTTAAGTCGAGAGCTAATGAAAAGCATAGGAGGGTATTTGTCCTTGGACTTCTCGCACATGTGGTTACCATGGAAAGGGGTTGCCACTTAGATAAGAATTGAAAGTGAACCTAGGCTTAAACACATGATTACAAAGTATGATACCTCAAATGAAGTAGCATTCTTTGAGACTGAGATGGGTGTTTACAAGCAAGAGGAAGTCCTAACTTTCTCTATAGTTAGTTCTGAGAATACACTATCCTTAGACCACACTGATTCAATGATTCACATCAACCAACAAGTTCTAATAAGGAAATTGCAACAAGATAGGATGGTTTTAGGAACATAAACTAATTTGAGTAATCTATTACTTCCTAATTGGTGTAGAATACACTATCATAACCATTTGGAGTTGACATGTCAGTCATGTAGAGATATTCTAAGGCATGTAGATCTACCCAAGCAAGAATCTCAAGAGGTAACTAAGACTCCCATCAATGAGTTCTCCTTCCAAGCTAAGGATGCAACTATTCTTACACAAATCAGTCTTTCTCAAGAAGAGGGTTCTCTACCAGTAGGACAGACTCAGGTCTTAGGGTTTTCAGATCATGAAAAAGAGGAAGTGGAAGTATCTGAGTTTCATTTTAATACCCCTATTCCAGATGGTTTTCCAATACCAAAAGAGTTAATAGAAGATGAGTTAGATCTCGACTCAGCCCAAGAAATCACTCAGGAGGTAGTTGTTGAACAAATTAAGGAACTAGGAAAATCGTTAACTGAGCTTCTTCTCAACATGAATTCTGATAATCAGCAAAAGTCTGAGCCGCCACATGTCACAACTGACAAAATCCCTATAGTTTCTAAAAGGAAAGAGCTCCCAGCAAAAGACTAGTTACGGACTCTTAAATGTGATGGTTCTAAATCTAAAGCAGGAAGTGGAGCTAGAATTGAACTAACCAATCCGAAAGGAAAAACTTATTTTACTTCTTATAGATTGTAGTTTGGTTGCACTAACAATGTGGCTGAATATGAGGCACTTGCAAGAGGACTTATGTTTGCTCATAAGAAGAAAGTAATTGCTCTTATAGTGATGGGAGACTCTAAGGTAATTGTGAATTAGGTACGTAGCCAATACACTTGCCATAATAAAAGATTGGCTGCTTATAGGAATAGGGTCTAGAATTTAATAGAAGATCTTGATGGCTTTGGGATTACTCTTATTCCAAGGGAAGCAAATCAAATAGTAGATGCTCTTGCCATTGCAGCAAGTACATTAGAGCCGATGCAGAATTCAAATCTGAAGAGGTTTTTTATGGAATTGATTTCAGTCCCTGCAATTCCTAACAATGTTAGACACTTCCAGGTGTTTAATGACGATCAACATATTTTAGCCTTTTTGGAAAGTTCTGATGTATTCCAAGGACAGATAATTGATGATGTTGACAGGGATCAAGGAGACTAGAATCTAGGAAGTGACAATACAGAAAGTGACAATCTAGAAGGGATAATGGATTTAAAGAGCAATAACATCCCAAAACAGATGATAGCATTGGAGAGGATATTTGATTCAGATCCATGAGCTTATCAGAGAATTCCTACAAAGAGTGAGGGAGGAAAGTATGAATCCATTAATTTGACTCACTCAGGGGTAGAAAGGAATGTTCTTATAGGGAAGACTTATCCTTAGGAAATAAAGGATGAGATAATCAAAGTTTTGAAGCAGAATATTGAAGCAATTTCTCGGAGGTACAATGATTTGAAAACTTTTGATACATCTGTCATCACACACACAATTCCTCTTAAGCCAGAAGCCAAGCCATTTCACCAAAAGCAACGCCCAGTCAATGCATTAATCGAGCCTCTGATCCAGAGAGAAGTATAGAAGCTTTTGGCTGCAAGAATAATTTTTCCAGTTACACACTCTACCTGGGTGGCTAATTTAGTTCTTGTGAGGAAGAAGAATGGGGAAATTAGGTTATGTGTGGATTTCAAAAATTTAAACAAAGCCTCTGAGAAGGACAATTATCCATTACCTTCTCTTGATGAAGTATTGCAAAAGGTTAATGGATCTCAAACGATGTCTTTCTTGGATGGATATTCAGGATATAATCAAGTACTGGTAAGTCATGAGGATAGGATGAAGATTGCTTTCACTACAAAGTGGGGCACATTTTCCTACAGGAGGATGCCATTTGGTCTAATCAATGCTGGAGCTACTTTTCAAAGAGCGATGGATGTAGCATTTAAAGACCTGATAGGAAAGTGTATAATCATCTATGTTGATGATATGACCATCTTCTCTAAGAGTAGAGAAGATCATGTTGCTGATTTAGAGAAAGTACTGAAGAAATGTATCAATTATGGTGTCTCTCTCAATCCAAAGAAATGTGTATTTGGAGTTTCTGAAGGGAAGCTCTTGGGTCACATTATATCAGAGGAGGGAATTTCCATAGATCCTGATCGATTAGAAGCAATTTTGAAGTTAACAAGGCCAGGAAGTAAGAAGGAGATGAGATCTTTCTTTGGAAGGGTTAATTTTGTCAAGAAGTTTATAACAGGGTTTGCAGAAATTGTTAAACCACTTAATGAAATGATGAAGAAGGATGCGAAGATTGAATGGATTGAAGAGGCTAAATCTGCTTTCATGCAGATTAAACAAGCTATATCTGAGGCACCTATTTTAACAAGCCCAGATTATCTAAAGCCATTTTACATTTATTCTTTTGCTTCTGAGCATTCATGTGCAACAGTCTTGACACACAGAAGAGAAGAGAATGAGGAGAGGCCTATTACTTTCATGAGCTCTCTGTTTAAGAATGCAGAGGTAAGATATTCATCAATAGAAAAATAGGCTTTTGCATTGGTGCGAGCAGTGAAAAAGTTCAGACACTACATAATCCGAAGTCAAGTGATGGCTATAGTCCTAGATCTAGCTGTAAAGTCCCTCCTGATGCAAAGTGAACTAGGAGAAAGAAGAGGGAAATGGATGGCCATTTTACAAGAATTTGACTTGGAGATTCACCCAATGAAGCTTGTAAGAGGTCAAGGTTTGTCAAAGGCAATGGTTGAAGTGGATAGATGTATAACTTGCCAACAATACACTGTTCAGTCATTCACAAAAGATCCATGGAATACTGAGTTAGTCTTTTTCCTCCTCAATAACAAGTGTCCAGAAGAGATGAATGCAACCCAAAGAAGAGCACTAAGGATGAAAAGTTCCCATTATATGCTTAAAGGAGGATCAATCTACAGGAATAATTTCTAAGGAATCTACTTGCATTGTCTAGATCAACAAGAAGCTAAACATGCTATAAGTGAATTTCATGGTAGGCATGGAACAGGACATGGATCTACTGATGCATTGGCTCATTAGATTTTAAGGTCAGGTTACTATTGGCCTTATGTGTTTAGGGATGTGCATCAACATTGTAGGACTTTTCATGTATGTCAAACTTCTGCATCAAGAGAAAGAAATCCTACGATGCCCCTACAGTCAGTTTATGAGGTAAGGCCATTTTCCCAATGGGCACTTGATTTTGTAGGTGTGATTAATCCAAATTCTTCTACAGGTCACAAATTCATCTTGACTGTGATGGATTATTGCACACATTGGATGGAGGCCCTACCTTGCAAAAATAGCACCACAGAGGTGGTTATTAAGTTTCTGACACAGAACATTACAACTAGGTTTGGAGTTCCATTTGCTCTGGTATGTGATAACGGCTCTGCTTTTTCTTTCGCTGAATTTATTTCATGGGCTTATGAGCATAAGATTGTGTTAAAATATTCTTCCAATTATTACCCTCAGGGGAATGGAGTGGCTAAGTCCACAAATAAGAATTTATTGGAAGTAATAAAAAAGTTGTTAGAAAGTAACCCTAGGGATTGGCATACCCAACTGAGATTTTCCTTATGGGTAGATCGAACCAGAATTAAAGCAGCCCTAGGGAATTCACCCTTTAAGCTAGTTTATGGCCAGGATCTAATCTTCCCCATACATTTACAAATACCTATTCTGAAATTTATGTAGCAGTTTTATAATAGGGATGATAGGATTGAGGTTAGACTGCTTAACTTATTGAACATGGAAGAACAAAGAGATGCTGCTCTGCAACAATTCTCTAAACATCAGGCTGTTGTCAAGCGCTAGTTTGACAAAAGAGCCAAAGTGAAAGCTTTTAGGATATCAGACCTTGTGCTATTATGGGATAAGGCTAGAGAAAGGAAGGGAGACCATCAAAAATTCGATAGACTTTGGTTAGGTCCCTACCAAATAGCTGAAATCTTAGGGGAGAATGCCTTTCGTTTGAGTACATTAATAGGAGAGCCTGTTCCATTACCAGTTAATGGTTAGTTTCTCAAGCACTATTTTGGTGCATAGAAATTTTGGTGTTTTGAAAAGGAATGTACTATATTGTATCATATGTAATTAAGTTTTAGTTTTTAAGTTTTTGTTTTGCTTGTTTTGTTTTGTCTTGTTTCGTTGGGGATCTTTATTTTGCTCGTCTTAAGTTAGGGGGGTTGTTATTCAAAGTATACTATTGGTACTAGGAGAAAAATTGGTTTAGGTATTCTCATTATAATCATTGAAAATGATTTCATTCTAAAACTTATGTTTTATGATCTTTCTAGTTTGGGTTGGAAGAGTTATTAAGGATAGAAGATGTAAATGTGAATATCTCATGAATTGTGATCAAAGATCTGTCACCAAATTAGAAAAACATTTGCATGAGTAGTTACCTATTTGTTTTAGAATGACTTTGTCTATGTTTCAAGTGAAAAATCAGATTCCAAAACAATCATGAAATCCATTGTAGTACTCAACCCACATTTTAGATTCATTGAATCTAAGTATTGAGAGATACATAAAAGAATTTCCATCCATAAAAAGAAAAGAAGAAAGAGAAAGAAAGAAAGAAAAGAAAGCTCAATATCAAGTGGGTAACCAAGTATCTCTATCGGGGCTATGGATGCCTATCTAGCAGTAGAGAAATGCTTTGAGAGGACTAGAGGTATCTTCGTCGGGGCTATGGACACCTATCTGGTAGCGGAGCAATACCCAGGATTTTACTGCACGATAGTTAAAGGACTCAACTTATGTAGCTTGAAGCTTAGGTATAGTTGTTTAAAAGTAGAGAAAGTATCTACAAAGAATGATGCACAATATAAGCACACACTCAGATTCAAAAACAACTCATGGCCACATAACATCTGAGATTCAAACTCAAGATTATCCTACAAATATCTAATCTCATTCAAGGTAAGGTGTTTATAAGCCAAGTAGTTTTTGGGTGACTAAAATTTTCTTTGGGTATTTTGAAAATAGGTAAACCATTTTCCCAGTTGAGTCGCCATTTGTTATGCCTTGCATAACCACCCCATCTTTTGCCTTTGTCAAAATGGGTCCCCGTTTGTGTTTTTTGTACTTAGTTGTTTTTTAAACAAATTTTGGAGTCTAGTTTTGCCAATACTTTTTTTTTCTTTTGGTTTCTCTGTCGAAATTGGAACCAGAGCTGAATTGGGTTCTGAAAGTTCTTTTGAGGCTTGTTTTTGGTTTTATCCCGACAGTCTTTTCTTTGCCTTTGTTTTGGTCTTTGGCGGAAGCGGAGCTGGAGTGGGAATCGGGATGGTTGTTATCAAAATTTGCAAAATCAAAGTTAATTCCGATCCCGCCTCCACTACTTTTTAATGTTTATTTTGTCTCGGTTTTTCTGTTTTGTTTTATTAGGTTGGTCTTTTACTTAACTTTTTGTTTATGTTTTTGTTTTGTTTTTAGTTGATGGACGCGGAGTCGGAATGGGAATAAGGTTTGGAAATTTTATAAATGTAAGATCCTATTTCCATTTCAGTTCCGCCCCTGCCGCTTTTTGTCATTGACTTTTTGACTGAAGTTGCATTGCAGACCAGTGTTCGTTCCCTTACAGTTCTGACTTCGCCTTTACTACATTTGAATGCATTAATGGTGGTTGCCGATGTAGGTAAAAATTCACATATTTTTTTTTTATTAAGGGTTAAAGCCAATCATTATTGTTATTATTACAAGTCTGAGAGCACGAAGAGCAATAGGAGAGTTCGTTTGAGCAAATTGATCGAGATAGAGAAGGGATATTGTGTGCGAATCGATTCAGAAAGTTAGCGCGGGTTTTTTTGCGTTTGAGGTAGGTCTTTTATCTGTGTTGTTCGTGGTTTATTTGCGGTTGTGTTCGTGGTTTTTTGGTTTATATCTGCTCATGTGTTCAATCATTGTGTTTTAAAGCAATTTTATGATCATCGATGTGATTGAATGAGCAGGTTCTTGTTTTGGCTTGTTTGTTTTGCTTTAATCTTTGTGGTCTTGTTTTATCATGCCGTTTCTTTCTATTTTTGGGCATTGTTTCTTTCATTTCTTTATCGTGATTGCATTGTGTCATTTTTGATTTGCAGTAGATTAGATTAGATTAAAGGTTTTTAATGGTGTGAGTTAGATTAAGAATTTATAGTGAGGTAGATTAGAGATTTTACAGTGAGTTAGGGTAGATTAGATTTATTGTTTAAATTAGGGTTTTGTCATTTGGTAGAATGGCAGGGTTTTAAACCCGTGCCCTAGTTTTATTAGGTTTGTTAGATTAGGGTTTCATTGGTCTCTGCAATTACTTTAAATGATTTAAAAAATGATATCTTAGAAGTGCCATTGATTCCCCATGGTCATATGAGTATGGTATTTTTAAAGCTTCTTTGCCATTTTATAGCGACCTAGGTTTTAATCATGCAGTTATGTTGAAAATGAATAAATTTGATGATGTCATGATTAGCATAGGCCAAGGCAGGATTGGAATCGATTATAGACATAAGAGTTTTGTTTTACAAAGTCATCAGTTCCATTTTTGTTCCATTTTTGATTTTGAGTTTTAAAAGGTTTCCTTGAAGTATGTGATAAATGGCGGAGGCGGGATTGGAATTGATCTTGAACATAAGAATTTTTTGTTTGTGAAAGGTTATCAATTCCATTTTCATCCCATGTCTGGCTCCGCATATAATGGAAAGTCTTTCTTCAAAGTAACAATGACTAAATCGGAGGCGGAGGCAGAATGGAAATAGAATATGAAAAGTAAAATTCGAAGAAAACCAAATCTGATTTTTGTTCCGATCCTGGCTTCGATAACCTCCCCGACTCCAACTCTAAGCCCGTTTGTTATTAGGTGAAGTTCCTATATCGGTTTTTGCTCTAAGTCTGCCAGTTTTGTAAAAGAGATTCTTTTGTGCTTCTGTCTGGTTCCGACTCCAATGTATGTGTAACAGGTATGTTTTAAAAGCATGTTTTATGATGATTTATCTAAAGGTCTAATTAGAGGTTTGCTTGCAGGAGATTTGAGAGATGTCAGGAACATCAGGAGAGGCTGCTCAAAGGAATCAACCGGTTAGAACATCAAAAACAACACCGAAAATCAAGAAGGTGAAACTAGAACAGTTGCCTTATACATTGAGGTATGATCATAGGAATCTAGTGGTGAAAGTAAGCAAGGTGGAATTAGACTGGTCAGATATCACAGATACTAATCTGGGCCAGTATAGCTTTGAAGAATTACACGAGAAGACCTTTGCAAAACAAGCAAAATTGATAGGGAGAACACAAAGGATTGTTAACTCCGGTCTTTCACATATCACTGTGTTTCCTTTATCAGTTCAGTGCCCAGAGTTGATATTGACAGTGGCCAGTACTTACAATCCTACTACAAGATTATGCCTGGATTCACAAAATAATGTGATTATAGATCTTACTCCGCAAATGTTCCAAAGCATATTTAATGTTCTTGATCCCATGAATTTGGTGTAGCTAACTGAGGCAGAGGCATTGGAGAAATACAACAAGCATAAAGACTCGAATAAGTCTCGCTTGAAGAAAAGATGGTTAAGCACAGAGAAGAAGTCTTTAAGCAAGCCTGTAGACCAGCCAAAGAGGGAAGATTTCATAAAGGAGATACCTGATTTGATATTGATGCTATCCAGAGTGTTTGGGAAGAGGGATGCTTTCCATTTCAAGGAATGGATGTTTCATTTTATTCAAGTAATCTTTCAGGGTGATTACCAGTTTGATTGGTCAATGATTATTTCTGATTCCATACATGATCAACTCAGAAGGGTTAGACAGACCAAATCTTTCTTCATGACTTCATATGTGGTCTATGCTGCAGCAAGATTGGGGATTTTCCTAGGATTAAACAGAGTAGGTATAATGCAAGCCTTGGATGGACAAAGGAAGGTATAGGAACACTACGATCAATTATCTCTTTAGGTTGCTGAGACTCACTTCAGGAGAGTCAATGATGCCTTTTTATATGTGGTTATCGACCAGTTGAGTGGAGATGCAGGATATAGACTAAGTCAAGAAGCTATGGCTTTTATTACTAAATGGGGAAGTTGGTATATCTAGTACCCCAAATTTACATACTTCAAATTGTTTAGTTTTGAAGGTCATCCCCATTTGCTTCCAAGATGCTGCAGCAATAGAATAGTGCTTATGGAGTTATTGTATCAAGCCATTGGAGTTAATGCTCAGTTTGGGATCAAGCACAAGATAGGATGCCCTAAATTTCCCATGACATAGGGTGAATAGAAATGTCAACATTTGAAGGGAGCAAAGGTGGTTTGTAATGAGTTGATACAATTGAAATTGGGATATACAGCTCGTAAGTATTTTGATCCAAGGGAGAAAATGCATGCTTTATTACCTTCAGTGTTCACTAAACATTTTAATTTGTTACAGGATTTTTGGTGTGATAGGCAGGATGAATATGACTTGAGGAAGAAGAATTATGAGAGATTACCAGTCTCACTTATGGTAGAACTTGGTATTAAAGAGAATATTCCTAATACTTTGGTGGATGATGGAATGGTGTTAGATCCCTCATATGAAGCTTTGAATATTGGCACCAAAAACTTAGATCCAATAGATTGGAATGAGGAAGAAACGATTGATATTAAGAAACTGGGAAGAACAGTCTTAGATGGAAGTGTACAATGGTTGATGATGAAAGCTTGAGCTCCTCAAGGACCAGTCATTAAGAAAGGTAAAGGATACAAGAGGATTAAAAGAAAAGCAACTTCCAAGGAGCCATTGGAATTCTTTCCTCTTGATGTTAAAGAAATAGAGCTTGAGGTAGTTGATGAAGAAGAAGAGACACTGGAGGGAGATGTGCCAATTGAATCTGCTATTTCTATGCCTGCATTGGGTGAGTCATCCACATAAGCCCCACTCACAAGAAAGAAAAGTAAAGAAGTTCAAGGAGTACTTTATGCCATGGCTGAAGCTGCTAAAGGAAAATAAGTGGAGGAAGAGTTGGTAGAAATTGAGACAGACTTAGATGAAACTCTTTTAGAGAAGGACCTTCAGGAAAACATGCCTTTTGAGGGGACTATTGAGTAGATTCTGATGTAGGAAGAGCAATGGAAGCAATTTGAAGATGCTACAGGGAGTTTGATGCAAGGGCTACAGTGGAGAAGAAAAAGGAAATGGAGGCAAAGTTACAAGCTGATGCTCTACTTCAACAGTAGCAATCAAAGGTAAAAGAAATTGAAACAACGACAGTAGCTGATACAACAGAGGAGCAAATGAGGCAACGAGAGCATGAGATCAAGGTCAAGGTAGAAAATGATAAGATAAAATTAATATAGAAGATCCATGATCTGGAGGAGGAGAAAGCAAGAAACTGAAGGGAAAAGGAAGCCCTAGTTGCTAGACTGAAGCTTGCAGAGGAGGTTCGATAGAAAGAATAAGAAGCTAAAGCTCTAAGAAAGGAGAGAGATGCTGAAGAGCTAATAAAGAAATAGCAAGCTGAAGAAGATAGGGAAAAGGCAGAGAAACTCATAGCCTTGGAAATGGAAAGGATAGAAAAGGAAGAATCAGAAAAGATAAGGGAAGAAAAAGAGGCCGAAGAGATAATTAGGAAGCAAAAGGAAGAAGAGGCTGAAGCTGCAAAACTTAAAGCTTTAGAGGCAGAATGGTTAGAAAGAGAGGCTTTAGAGAAAGAGAAGTTAGAGAAGGATCAGATGGAAGAGGAGAGATTGAGAAAACAAGAAGAAGACAAGAAAGTGCAGGAACAAAGAGATAGAGAAGAGGTTGAGAAGTTGGTGCAGATGCATGTACTGCAGGAGCAACAAGAAAAAGCAAAGGTTGATTCTCAACCTGAGGTAAATGTTCAACCATCCTCTACAGTTGTCGCTTCCTCTTCCATGATGATGACTGCTCCTAGTGCTCCTATATGGTTGAAGTTAGATTTACAGAAGAGAGCCAGAACACCTCCTCAACCTCTTAATTGGGAGGACATGATGAAGGAGATTGAATAGGAAAGGCCTAAAAAGAAGGCTAAAGTTTTTCATTCTACGAGACTCACAGATAAAGGGGAGATAGTTGTTGAATGTGTCATGCTTATGACTGAAAAGGAGGTAGGGGATATGCAGCTCACAAACTATCAATTGAGCACGGTTAATTTGGGAAGACCTACTAGAAATCAACAAATGAATCTGATTGATGTGGTGGCTTCAACAACTAAATCAAGAATGATCAAGGACAAACAAAAAAAATATGAGCTTAAGGCTGAATTGGATCAGTTACATTCATTCTTAAAGAGTGTTTCCTCTCCAAGGTCACAATAGGTTGCAGCTATTGAAACTCCTGTTTTGCTAAGCAAAAAGGAGGTTGATGATTTGGTGTAAGTTAGAGGTAAGGAGGAGATGGTTGATAAATGGATACACAAATTGAACTGCGAGGTAGGAGAGGTTTTAACAAAAGGATTTGAAACCTACAAGGAGGCAGAAGGAGTAATAAAAGAGATGCATCAATATATTGAGGCATCCAAGAAGTTAGAAGAAGAGTATAAAGAGTATAGTGAAAATTTAGAGAAGATAAATACATTGCCTCTAACTACTCTTCTAGAAGAATCTATACTTGAAGATGATAAGAAAGATTTTGTAGAAAAGACTTCTCGTGTACTTAAGTTTAGGACTGGCTTTTTGAGCAAGCATAAGGATGAGATTCAGGAAGCAATTAATAATTTAACTAAGTAGTTGGAAGAGTTGGAGGTAGTCATGGCCATAGTTCTAGATGTGAATGTAATGACTAAAGATGGCATGCCATTGAGTTAGGTTAGAGAGAAATGGAATGAAAGATTCCAAGGACTCATGCAGGAGAAAGATGATTGAGGAGACTTGGTGATAGATCGGCTTGTAGAAATCAATGAAGAAATAAAAGTTGCAAGGAGAGAGTTGATCAAGGTAAAAAGTATGAAAGAGTTTGCTATAGTTGAGTTGGATCACATCAAATTTGAAGATGATTGGATTGATAGGCCAGATATGGATATGCTACAACAAGTCTTCACCAATTATGATGAGTTCATAGTGGATCCAGCTTCACATGCATAGAAATCTTGCATGTCGCATGATGTTCTTCCTCATTGCATGTCGCATGATGATCTTCTTTCTTGCATGTTGCATGCATGCAACACTAACAGTCTTAAGGGTGCATGACTTCTTTTCTTCTATTTCTATCTTCTATTGTTGGATCAAACTGAATGCATAATGTAAGAACTCAAGATCAAAGTTGATCTGAGTTTTTTAAGAAAGTTGATTGTTCCTAAAAAGGTGGAAAGCTTAAGATAGAAGTGAAGTTTGAACTTCTTTTGTATTTTTATAAATACCAGATGGGTATCACATTGTAAGGGTTGGCTAATTAAGAATTGGATTGGCTTACCTAGTGCTAGGAGATAGAATTTTATAGAGTTTTGCAGAGATACATTGTACCATTTTTTTTACAGTTGATAGAATTGCAGGTTTACAAAATATGGAGTTTGCATTGAATTGTGTTGTTTGATAAGGTTAATAAGTTATAATCCACCTGAATGCCAGTGATTGTGCTAAAGCATGATAGTTTCTTATGTGATGAAATTCATTAGAAGAAACCAGGTTTAAAGATTATCTTGTTAAATTGTCATTGAATTAAAGTTATTGAAGTTTGTTGATCTATAGTTTTGATGATGAATGAATGTGTGTTGTTTTGAAATCTTGGAAATACTTGTGATATGCGAATAAGTGGAATTGAATTAAGCACCTAAGATGTATACGATGGTATAGTCATATTATGGGTTGTGTCATCCTATGGTTTTTGTGATCGATTAAGAAAATATTCATTGTTAAAAGTATATGTCTGGATATTAGATAAATTTAATTCACACTTACTGATTTACCCCTTGGATCTATCTTTTTATTTTATTTAAAACCCATTGATTTACAGGAACTATTTTGATAAAGAGAATCATAGCTTGAATCCTTTGTTACCAGCATAGGCTCCTTGAATCTTATAGTTGCATGAACCAATTGAGTGACATGAGACAGTTGAGAACCAACTACCAGGACCTTGGGAGTTAGGCCACTACATGTAGTCTTTCTTTTGTGGGAGAAATAGAGTAGAAATATTTTGTTTTAATGTTGTTTGTGTCATTTTAACCATGAACATTATGAAGAATCCCATTTTGCACTTCTTCACTTTGCTATTTTGCAAGTGGGACTTGAGTAGAGGACTCAGCTAATGCAGGTGTTGAAACTACAAATCCTTTTTGGGCATCTCCCTCTTATGTCTCTAGTTCATCTTGAGCCGCTACTTCAAGCTCAATCTCTTCAATCTCTTGAGGGAGGAACTCCAAAGGCTCCTTGGGAGGTGTCTTTATTTTGATCCTTTTATATCTTTTCCCATTTTTAGGAGATGGTCCTTGAGGAGTTTTGGTTCTTAGAACCACCCATTGAATACTCCTATCCAAGATTTCTCGCCCTATCTACTTAATGCCAATGGTTTCCTCACTGTCGCAATCCACTAGATCCAAGCTCTTAGTGCCAATGTTTAATGCCTCATATGATGGATCTAATACCACTCAATCATCTACTAATGGGTCAAGGATATCATCTTTGATCCCAAGCTCTGCCATAAGTGAGACATTTAACCTCTCATAATTCTTCTTCTTGAGGTCATACTCATCCTGCCGGTCACTCCAAAAATCTTCCAACAAATTGAAATGTTTATCAAAAATAGAAGGCAGTAAGGCATTCATTTTATTCTTCAGGTGAAAGTACTTTCGAGCTGTATACAAACCTAGTTTTAGATGTATCAACTCACTGCACACCACCTTTTCTCCCACCAGATGCTAATAGCTATATTCACCCAACTGCATGGGGAATTTATGACATCTTGTTTTATGTTTCAATTGAAACTAAGCATTAACCTCGAGAACTTAATAAATAGATTCCATCAACACTATCCTATTGTTACAACATCTTGGCAGCAAATGTGGATGACCCTCAAATCTAGCTAGCCTAAAGTTTGTGAACTTGGGGTATTGAATGTACCAACATCCCCAGTTAGTGATAAATGTAATAGCTTCTTGGCTCAGTCTATACCCTGCATCTCCATTTAGCTGGTTAATGATCACATATAGAAATGCATCATTAGCCCTTCTAAGTTGTGTTTCAGATACTTGCAGGGTTAATTGACCATAATGGTCCCACACTTTGTTTTGTCCATCTCTCTCTCCCAATATTCCCACTCTCCTTAAACCTGGAAATATACCTCCTCTTGCAGCTGCATAAACAATATAAGAAGTCATAAAGAAACATTTGGTTTCTCTTATCCTTATCAACTGGTCATGAACAACATCAGACACCACCATTCATCAATCAAACTGTTGTTTTCCATTCAAAATGGTCTGAATGAAAGGAAACATCCACTCCTTGTAGTGAAATGCATCCCTCTTCCCGAACACCCTAGACAACATCATGATCAAATCTGATACCTCTTTATAGAACTCTATTCTCTTTGGTTGATTATGAAGTTTGGTGAGAGATTTCTTTTCTGTTCTCAACCATTTCTTAGTCAAGTGAGCCTTGTTGGATGCTTTGTATTTTTCTATATTTTTGCAAAGCTTCAACCTCCTTTAACTATACCAGGTTCCTTCGTTCCAGGACACTAAACATAGTTTGAAACATTTGAGGGGTGAAATCAATAATCACATTGTCTTATGAATCAACACACCGCCTTGTGGCTGGATTGTAGGCACTAGCTGTTGTCATAATCAATTTTGGGCACTGGATAGATAAAGGGAAAAAGGTGATATGAGCCAAACTAGACTCAACAATTCTTTGAGTTCTCCCTGATATATCTTTAGTAAACATTTATGAATACAGCTCCTCAAACTTGTATTGGCCTAGATTGGTGTCAGTTATATCTGACCAATCCGATTCTACCTTGCTTGCTGTGACTGGAGGACCCCTATGGTTATACCTCAAGGTATGGGGTAACTATTTTGGTTTGATCTTCTTGGGCTTAGTTGCAGCCTTTGATGTTCCTGTAGGCTAGTTCCTTTGGATAGCTTCTCCTAATGTTCCCAAAATTCTTTAGCTTTCCTACAACAAAACCTCTAGTTAGATCCTTGAAAAACATCACAAAATACACCTTAAAATCATACCTTTCATACATACATCAGAGGCAGAACCAAGCAAAAAACATCTTAAACAATCCCCTTTTAACACACTGTCGGGCTCAGAGCCAAAACAAGCATTGAGATTACACTAACAAGAAGCGGGACCAGAACCAGAATGGAAACTGATTCAGTTTCTCTCAAATTTTCTAATCTCATATTCAGTTTCAGTATCGCTTTTGCTTCCGACTAGGTTATCGCTACTTTGAAATAAAGCTTCTCACTATAAGCGGAGTCAGAGATGGGATGGAAAATGGAATTGACACTAATTTATAAAATATGCCCAAAATCTAAATCAATTTCGATCCCGCTTCCACCTAGGTTGACCATGACATCATAAATGATTTTAACAATCTAATACATAACTTCATGATTAAGGACTAAGGTCATATTAAAATGAATTGAGGCTTAAATTTAATATGAAAAGACCATGCCCATATGACCGTGAGGCGACTGTACTTTTAGGGCATCATATTTAAATTTTAAAATGTGAATATAGAAATGCATCTAAACAATAATCTAAAACAAACCTGATATAAAAACTAGGGCACAAATTTAACCAAACTGAGTGCGCAAAAAAATTCAAAGTAAAAACTACCATTTTCTAAATCCTACTCACTGTAAAACCTGAATTTAACCTATCTCACTATAAAACCTGAATTTAACATACGCATTTAAAGTCCAAAGCAGAACGACATGATCACAACTAAAATATGAAAATGACTGTGCCCTAAAACAAAGAAAACCAAAAACAAAAGAAAAAATGAAGACAAGAACAACAAGCAAATAAAAATAGAAAAACTAAACATGCAAACCTACTAAGAATCACGATCTTGCCCAAAGCAAAACAATCTAACACGAACATAAAAAAAAATGCAAAAGTAAATAAAAGAAGAACGAAAATAGGAAACCCTACCTCGAATGCAAATAAATAGGCAAACCTCTTGAAGAAATCCACAAGCAACTGTCTCTCCTTCAATCGATTTACTTGCACAAAAGCTTCACTACAACTTCTGGTTCGCTCTTCAATTTCTTAACAATAGTGATAATAACAATGCGTTAATCCCTAATTAAGGTAAAACTCATAGTTTCACACATGCCCGACACCTATCATTAATGCATGAAGTGTAGTAGAGTAGAGTTGGAACTGTAGAAGGAACAAGCACATCACTGCAATGTGACTTGAGTAAAAAAAAGTCAATGACAAAAACCTGATGGGAGCTAAATCGGAATGGAAACAGATTTTGAATTTTGAGTAATTTCTCAACTTGGTTCCCATTCCAGGTCCGGTTCCACCAACAAAGATAAAAGTGAAACAAAATGCAAAAATAAAACAAAAAGACCGAAATAAGAAAACTTAACATACACAACTTAGTCTAAAACAAAAGTCCAAAAAAGCGGAGGCAGAGGCGGAATGAGATTTGATTTTGAAAATTTGAATAAATACCGACTTAACTTCCACTCCAGCTCTGGCTCTGACAAAGACAAACCAAATGGTTTGAAAGAGAGACTGTCGGGATGGGGATCAAAACAATTTTTAAAGAAAGTTTCAAAACCCGATTCGGTTCCAGTTCTAGTTGTGACAGACTAAACCAAAGGAAAACAAAGTGTTGGAAACAAAAGAGTCGAAACTTTGTTTGAAAATCAACCAAGGATAAAAACATAAAGGGGGACCCATTTTGACCAAGACAAAAGATGGGGTAGTTATGCAAGGCATAACAAATGGCAACTCGGCTGGGAAAATGGTTTACCCATTTTTAAAATACCCAAAGAAAAATTTAGTCAGCCTAAAACTACTTGGTTTATGAAGCATGCTAACTTGAATAAGATTAGATATATCTAGAATAAGTTTGAGCTAGAATCTTAGAGGCATGTGCTCATGAGTTACTTATGAATCTGAGTGTGTGCCTATATTGTGCATCATTCTTTGTAAATACTTTCTCTGCTCCTAAAAAACTATACCTAAGATTCAAGCTACATGAGTTAAGTCCTTTAACTATCGTGCAATAAAATCCTGGGAATTGCTCTGCTGCCAGACAAGCATCCACGGCCCTGATGGAGATACCTCTAGTTCTCTCAAAGCATTGCTCTACTGCCATCCAGGCATCTATAGCCCCGATAGAGATACTTGATTACCCACTTGATATTGAGTTTTCCTATTCTTTCTTTCTTTTTTTCATTTTTTTTCCTTCTCATTCATTTTTTTTAAAGCCTTGTTTGTGGAAATCTTTTATGCACCTTCCTCAATACTCAGACACAATGTATCTGAAACATGGGTTGAGAACCACAATAGATTTCATGATAGTCTTGGAATCGGATTTTTCACTTGAATCAAAGGATAGAGCCACTCCAAAACAAATAGGTACTTACTCATGCAGATGTTTTCCTAACTTGGTGATAGATTTTTTATCCTAATTCATGAGATATTCACAATTTATCTTCTATTCTTAATAACTTTTCAAACCCAAAATAGAATGGTCATAAAACATAAGTTTCAAAATGAAATCCTTTTCAATGATGATGATGAAAATACCTAAACCAATTTCTCTCGTAGTACCAATAGCATACTTTAAATAACAACCCTTTGACTTGAGATGAACAAAATGAGGATCCCCAATGAAACAAGACAAGACAAAACAAACAAACAAACAAAAAAAAAGAAAGAGAAATAAAAAAAACACAAAAACTAAAAAAAAAACAAAAACAAAAACTTAATTACATATGATACAGTATAGTACATTTTTATTTAAAACATCAGACCTTCTATGCACCAAAATAGTGCTTAAGAAACTAACCATTAACTGGTAATGGAATAGGCTCTCCTATTAAGGTACTCAAACGAAAAGAATTCTTGCCTAGTACTTCAACCACTTGATAAGGACCTAACCAGAGTCTATCAAACTTCTAATGATCTCCTTTCCTCTCTCTGGCCTTATCCCATAATAACACAAGATCTGATATCCTAAAAGATTTTATCTCTACTCTTTTGTCAAACAAGCTTTTGACAACAACCTGATGTTTAGAGTATTGCTACAAAGCAGCATCTCTTCGCTCTTCCATATTTAGTAAATTAAGTAGTCTAACCTCAATCCTATCATCCTTGGTATAAAATTCCTACATGAACTTAAGAATAGGTATCTATAAAGGGATCAGGAAGATTGGATGCTGGCCATAGACTAACTTAAAAGGTGAGTTTCCTAGAGCTACTTTGATTCTGGTTCCATCTACCCATAAGGAAAATCTCAACTAGGTGTGCCAGTCCCTAGGATTGTTCTCTAACAACTTTATTATAACTTCCAACAAGTTTTTATTTGTGGACTTAGCCACTCCATTTCCTTGAGGGTAGTAATTGGAAGAAAACTTCAAAATAATTTTATGTTCATATGCCCATGAAATGAATTCAACAGAAGAAAAAGCAGGGCCATTATCACATATCAAAGAAAATGGAACTCCAAACCTAGTTGTGATGTTCTCAGTTAGAAACTTGATAACCACCTTTGTGGTGCTATTCTTGTAGGGCTGAGCCTCAGTCCAATGTGTGCAGTAGTCAATTGCAGTCAAGATTAATTTATGACCTGCAAAAGAATTAGGATTAATTACACCTACAAAATCAAATGCCCATTGAGCAAATGGCCTTACCTCATATATTGGTTGTAAAGGCATTGTAGGATTTCTTTCCCTGGGTACTGAAGTTTGGCATACATGACAAGTCCTACAATTCTGATGTGCATCCCGAAATACATAAGGCCAATAATAGTATGATCTTAGAATCTGATGAGCCAAAGCATCAGCAAACCCATGCCCTATTCCATGCCTTCCATGAAACTCAAAAATATCATGCTTAGCCTCTTGCTGATCCAAACAACGTAGGTAAATTCTTTGAAAATTCTTTCTATAGATAGATCCCCCTTTAAGCATATAATGAGCACTCTTCATCCTCAATTCTCTCCTCTAAGTAGAATTCATCCCTTCTGGACATTTGTTATTAAGGAGCAAGAAGATTAAATCTGTATACCAGGGATCCTTTGCAAATGATTGGATGGTTAACTTTTGACAAGTGATATTTCTATCCACATCAGCCATTGCTTTTGACAAACCTTTCCCTCGAATGAGTTTCATCTGGTGAATTTCTAAGTCAAACTCCTGTAATATTGCCATCCACTTCTCTCTTTGTTCTCCTAATTCACTTTGCATCATAAGAGAATTCACAGCTGGATCTGGAACTATGGCCATCACTTGAATTCGAATTATGTAATGCTTGAACTTCTTTACTACTCATACCAATGCAAAGGCTTGTTTCTCTAGTGGTGAATACCTTACTTCTGCATTCTTAAATGGAGAGCTCATAAAGGCAATAGGTCTCTCCTTTCTCTCTTCTCTTTGTTGCATTAAAACAACTGCACATGAATGGTCAGAAACAAAAGAATAGATATAAAAAGGCTTAAGATAGTCTGGACTTGTCAAAATAGGTGCCTTAGATATAGATTGTTTAATCTATGAGAAAGCAGACTTAGCCTCTTCACTCCACTCAATTTTTGCATCCTTCTTCATCATTTCATTGAGAGGTTTTTGGCAATCTCCACAAACCCTATTATAAATTTCCTAACAAAATTGATCCTTCCAAAGAAGGACCTCATTTCCTTCTTGCTACCTGACCTTGTCAATTTCAAGATGGCCTCCACTCGGTCAGGATCTATAGATATCCCTTCCTCTAATATAATGTGACCTAAGAGCTTCCCTTCAGACACTCCAAATACACATTTCTTTGGATTAAGAGAGACACCATAACTTATACATTTCTTTAGAACCTTTTCCAGGTCTATAGCATGGTCTTCTCTATTCCTAGAGAAGATGGTTAAATCATCCACATAAATGATTATACATTTTCCTATTAGATCTTTGAGAGCTACATCCATTTCCCTTTGAAAATTAGTTCCAACATTGATGAGACCGAATGGCATCCTCCTGTAAGCAAATGTGCCTCATTTAGTAGTGAAAGAAATCTTCATCCTATCCTCATGACTAACCAGAACCTGATTGAATCTAGAATAACCATCCAAGAATGACATCATCTAGGATCCATTAAAATTTTGTAATAATTCATCAAGAGAAGGTAATGGATAATTGTCTTTCTCAGAGGCATTGTTTAGATTTCTGAAATCAACACACAATCAGATCTCACCATTATTCTTACGCATAGGAACCAAATTAGCCACCCAAGTAGAATGTCTAACCAGAAAGATTATTCTAGCAGATAAAAGTTTTTGCACCTCTTTCTGGATCAAGGGCTCAATTAAAGCATTGACCAGGAGTTGCTTTTGGTGAAAAGTCTTGGCTTCTAGCTTGAGAGGTATGGTGTGAGTAATCACTAAAGTGTCAAAAGTTTTTAAATCATCATAACTCCAAGCAATAGCTTCAATGTTCTGCTCCAAGACCTTGATTATCTTGTCCTTAATTTCCTAAGGACAAGTCTTTCCTATAAGAACATTCCTTTTTAGGCCTGAGTGATTTAAATTAATAGATTCATACTTGCCTCCATCACTCTTTGTAGGCACCCTTTGGTGAGCCCTTGTGTCTGAGTCAAATATCCTCTCTAAAGCAACCATCCCTTTTGGAAGGCTATTACTTTTCAAATCCAATATCCCTTCTAGACTCTCTTTCTCAGGATCCCAATCTCCATGATCCCTTTCAGATTCATCTATTATTTGTCCTTGAAAAACATCAGAACTTTCCAAAAAGGCCAATATATGCTAATCATCATCAAATACCTAAAAGTGTCAGACATTATCAGGAACAGTCGGGACTGAAATCAACTCAGCTAAAAACCTCTTTAGATTAGAATCTTGCATGGGTTCTAATGTGCTAGCAGTAATAGCAAGAGCATCTGAAATTTGATTAGCTTATCTAGGGATGAGACTAATCCCAAAAGCATCAAAATCTTTGATTAAATTCCAAACTCTATTTTTGTATGCATCCAATCTTTTGTTATGACATATATATTGGCTACATACTTGATTTACAATCACCTCAAAATCTCCCATAACTATGAGAGCAGTAACCTTCCTCTTATGAGAAAACATAAGACCTCGGGCAAGTGCTTCATACTCAACCACATTGTTTGTGCAACTAAACTACAATCTATAAGAAGCAAAGTAAGTCTTCCCTTTCGAGTTAGTTAGCTCAATCCCTGCTCCACTTCAAACTTTAGATTTGGAACCATCAAAAGAGGCCATAATTGGTCTTTGGCTGGGAACTCTTTCTTTTTAGGGATAATAGGGGATGACTTACTTGAGGTGTGTGGTAGCTCAGACTTTTGCTGGTTATCAGCAATTGACTCAAGACCAAGCTCACTTGAAGATTTTTCTATTTTTTCAGCCTACTCAGAAATCACTTCCTGAACAGCCTCTTGGGTTAAACTACAATCCAACTCATTTCTCATCAATGCTTTGGATATTGGCAAAGTATCTGGGGCAGGTGTATTAAATAGGAATTGGGACACCTCAACTTCTTCTTGGATTTTAGAACATAAAGCCTGAGTCTGCTCTACTGGTGAGGAACCTTCCTATTGAGAAAGACTAGACAGTGTAAGAATGGTAGAATCCTTAACTTTGAAAAAAAACTCATTGATGGGGGTCTGGGGTTTCTCTTGACATATTTGATGAGGATGATCTACATGACTTAGAATATTTAAGCATGATTGACATGTTAATTCTGAATGATTGTGATAATGAACCTTACACCAATTAGGAAGTAACAAACTCCTCAAATCATTTTCTTCTCCTAAAACAAGCTTATCTTATTGCAATTTCCTTATTAGAACTTATTGGTTGATGAGATCATTGGGTCACTATGTTCTAGGGGCAATGTATCCCTAGGACTAACTACAAAGAAAGTAAGGACTTCCTCTTGTTTGTAAACTCCTATCTCAATCTCAAAATATGCTACTTCATTTGAAGCATCATATTCTATGATCATATGCTTGAGTCTTAGTTCACTTTCAATCCTTATCTGTGTTGTAACCCCCTTCCAGGGTAGCCACATGTGAGAGAAATCCAAGGACAAATATCCACCAATACTTTTCATTAGCTCTCAACTTAGAAGCATACCATATGTTTCTGGGATGTCAGCCACTTGGATATCTATATAGGTCTGGATCCTTGGATCTGATCCAACCTATATATGCATGTTCTTTAGTTCACCTACAACATTGACCTCAGTTTTATCTAACTGAATCACTTTCTTATTGGTCAGGATAGGACTCAATCCTAACTTCTTACATATTGAAAAGGGAATAACATTTCCCGATGCTCCAGAGTCTAATAAATAGTTGTGCAAATTCTTTCCAAAAATCCTTAAACTTAAAAGAAAAGGTGGGGTATTGGTCTTACCTTTATAAATGGCTGCATTTGTCTCCTTTGCTAGAGTTAGTTTACCTTTTCCCTTTAAGTGATCTGCCTCTTCCAAGTCTTTCAATACCACCTCATGTTGAGCTAGGCACCACTTCATGATGTCAAAGAATGATAAGGATGCCTTTTGTCTCTGCAATTCTGCAATAAAGTAAAATTTTGAATCATTCCTAACTTGATACTTAGGAAAAGGAGGCAGATTTCCTCTATTCTAAAGGTCAGAAGGTCCTTTTGGTGGTGGTGGATTGTTATCTGCATTTTGGTTTTGTGGGACCATGCTATTTGGGGGTGCAGATGTAGTAAATGGCCCCTTATTCTGATTTCTTAGAAAGTGACCTCCTTTGGACTGAAAAGCTTGGGCATCATACACATCTTCCTCTGGCTCATTATCTCCTTGCATAGTAAATTGGTATTTCTCTTCAATAGTCTCATAAGTCATAGCAGTACTGACTCGCCCATTATCCTGATTGGAATTTCCTACTGGAGGATGGGCATCAACTTGTGCAATCTTTACAATCTTCTCCATTTCAAGGCAATTAACCTCAGAATGTGCTGCAGTATCATGTATCCTGCACCAATTAGTCATGAAATTGAGCTTAGCTACATTAGCAGTATGTGGTGTCTCCTCACCTAGCTGATAGTTATGGGGAACTCCCCCATTGTTGGGTCCAGTATTCCACTACCTATTGTTGTTGTTGTTGTTGTTGTTGAAGCTCTGGTTATATCCTCTATTCTGATTTTGGTGGTTAGAGGAATTTTGATTTTGAAAGTTTTGGTTGGTGTTCTGATTCCCATTTTGATTGGAGTAATTTGCCTGATTGTTGTAACCTCCCTGGTTTTGATAATTCTGATTTTGATTGTGGGGAGGGTTTTTCCTAAGCTGTGCCATGTCATTAGACATTTGAGATAGAGTCTTCTTAAGATTTTCTAGCTCACTAGTTAGTTGAACATTTTGTTCATTTTGCACATTTTGCACTATGGTTGGGGAATGAACATGGGTTGATCCTCCCACTTGTTGTTGTGGATTTTGAGGTTGTTGGGAAGAATCTTGCATGCCATTGCCAAAAAAAGGCATGGTAGGTGGAGCTTGTAACTCAGACATAGGTCCATATTGGGAGTAAGACATCCCTAGAATAGTGTTGTATAATGGTGGATTAGGCATATGATAATTCATGGGAGGAAGAGCTACTCCTAAGCCTCCTGATTGTAGACTTATCTGCTATTGCAACTTGATTGCCAGATGATAAACTTTAGACAAAGAGTTAATCTCATCAGGTTGATAAGTCCTTTGCAAGAATAGGCCAATCAAGGGATCAACAACTCTTAAATATGCCTGTATGGCAATATTCTTAGCTACTAGATAAGGGTCTTGCAACCTATGAAACATTCTTTGGAATCTAGTATTGAACAAAGGTAGTGGCTCATGATGCTCCTTTCTTATTATGGAAAACTAGTGATACAATATGGCAGGGTCCACATAAACCCAAAATTGATTAATAAATGCATTTTCTAAATCTATTCAACCTAGGATAGATCCCTAGGGAAAATTTAAATACTAGTTATATGCCATATCTCCTAAATAGTAAGGAAACAATATACATACCACATCTTGATGAGCAACTTGAGCTCGTGTGCAAGCATCTTTGAAAGCTTGTATGTGCTCCTCAACACTTCTTGATTCGCCATGTATGTACTTATGTACTTAGGACAAAACTTTTCTGGGTTCTTTGGTAAGTCATGGATCCCTCCTGGAATAGTCCCTAATGGACAGGGGTTATTCACAAAGTAATCCATGGGTAGGATTGGTTGAACTAGTGGTGGTGATGCAGGCTGAATTGGTGGAGACTCAGGCCTATTCCATGGTGGTGATGTAGGTGGAAATGGTGGTGGTGTGGGTGGATTTGGAGGAAATCTAGGTGGAGTAAGTGGTGGTGCAAAAGTAGGTATCAATATCTTATGAGCATGGGGTTGAGGTCTGACCAGGGTTTGAATTTCTTCAAATGGTTTAAGATTAGTAGAGGATCTTAGAATCTTCCCGTATTTCTCCACTGAGAAAGACACAATGCAAGCCAGCTTGTTCTTTTAGGCCCTCCTTCTAGCGCTAGATCTGTTGATGGTGAAAATGACACAAACAATGTTTAAACAAAATATTTCTACTTTATTTATCTTGAAAAAGAAAGACAACATATAGTAGCCTAACTCCCAAGGTCCTTGTAGCTGGTTCTAGACTGTCTGGTGTCACTCAATCAGTCCATGCAACTGTAATGTTCAAGGGGCCTGTGCTGGTAAAAAAAAAATACAAGCAATGACTTATTCATCGAGCTATTTTAATAAAGAAAGGGGGTTTTAAATAAAAGAAAAAGATAAATCAGAGGGTAAATCAGCAAGCATGAATCAAACTTATCTAGCATCTAGACATATATCTTCAATAATGAATGTTTTCCAACAGATCAAGAAAACCAAAGCATGACACAATTTATAGAATAATCCATACTATTGCATGCATATAAGGTGCTTATTTTAACATCACAATTCACATATCACAACTATTTCAAACATTCCAAAAGAACACACATTCATTCATTACCAAGATCATAGATCAACAGACTTCAATAAAATCAATTCACCAATAATCTAACAAGATAATCCTTAAATTTGGTTTCTTCTAATGACTTTCATAACATAAGAAACAATCATGCTTCAACATAATCACTGGCATATAGATAGATTATAACTCATCAACCTTATCAAATAAAACCTAATTCTAACACCATATTGTGTAAACCTGTAATTTTATTTAACTATAAAAATGAAGTAACAATGTATTTCTGTAACAACTATGAAAAATTCTATCTCCTAATATCAGGTGGCCAATTCTATTCTCTATTAGCCGACCTTTACAATATGATATCCCATGGGTATTTATAGATATACAAAATTTGAAAGTCCCTTCTATCTAAAGTTGAGTCCACCTTTTTAGGAATTAAAGCCTTCTTGGAAACTCAGATCAATTTGATCTCGAGTTCCTTACATCAATACATTCAATTAAATTGAAGAAAAGAGAATAGAATGGAAGAGAAAGCTATGCGCCTCAAACTTCCAGTCCTGCATGCAACATGCAAAGAAGAAGAAAGTCATTCATGCAAGAGATTTATGCATGCAAAGTTTGTTCCACAATGTATTTGTCATAGCTAGAGAAGACTTGTTGTAATATTTCTAATTCTGGCCCATCCACTCAGCTATCTTCAAACTTAATTCTTTCCAACTCCCCTACAACAAACACTCTCATATCTTTCAGCTTTTCCAATTCTCTCTTAGCTGCCCTTATCTCTTCTTTGATATCCATAAATCGATCTATAAGCATATCTTCACCAACATCTCCTCTTTGCATAACCTCTTTAAACCTTTCGGTCCACTTCTCCTTTATTTGGCTTAAAGGTAGGCCTTCCTTTACTGGTACATCAACATTTACTATAATAGCAATAATGGCCTCCAACTCTTGAAATTGTTCATTCAGATCCTTAACAGAATCTTGAACCTCATTTCTATGTTTATAAAGAAAATCTGATCTAAACTGAAGTATACAAGAAGTCTTTTCCATGAAATCTTTACTATTTTCTTCAAGTATTGATTGGTGTAGAAGGGTAGTCTTAGGAAATTTATTAACTTCCTTCTATTTCTTGTTGTATCCTTTGTATTCTTCCTCCTAATCTCCCAATGTTTTAAAATATTGCTTCATTTCTTCTATCAGTCCCTCAGTCACTTTGTAAACCCCAAAACTGTCTTCTAGTACTTCGTCTATTTCTTGATTCAATTTATTAACCCACTGATCCAACATTTCTACCGCCTCACCTGTACCAAATCATCTACTTCCTTCTTATTCAGAAAAACATGGGTCTCAATAGTAGTAACCTATTGTGATCTTGGAGCAAAAACATTATGAAGGAAAACATGCAACTGATCTAACTAAGCCTTAAGCTCATCTTTCCTTTGTTTATCCTTCAGCATTCTTGACTTGGTTGAGGATGCTACCACATCAATTAAATTTATTTGCTGATCTCTGGTAGGTCTCCCCAAATTCACAGTGCCTAGTTGATAATCTGTCAATTGCATATCTCCCACATCCTTATCTATCATGGGTATAGTACATCCAGCCACAATTTCTCCTTTATCAGTTAGCTTAGTAGAATGCAGGATCTTGGCCTTCTTTTTAGGCCTTTCCTTCTCAATTTCCTTCATCATATCCTCCCAATTGAGAGGTTGTGAAGGTTTCAATGATCTCTTTTGAAGATCTAATTTCAACCAAGTAGGAGCACCTGGAGTAATATTCATCATGGTTGAAGAAGAGGAGGCAGTAGGTAAGGGAGGTTGCACATTTATTTGAGGTTGAGAATCAACCCTCTATTTCTCTTGCTGCTCTTGCTCCATATTTTCCTTGGAAAGCTTTTCAGCTTCTTCCTTGTCCTTTTGTTCTTATATTCTCTTATCTTCTTCCTCCTTCCTCAACCTTTCTTCTTCCAATCTTATTTTCTCCAATTCTTGTTTTCTTTCTTCCTCTAATTCTTTAAGCTTTTCTACATCTTCCTTTTCCTCTTGTTTCCTTTTGATCAGTTCTTTAGGCTCTTTCTATTTTTGCAATCGTTCTGCTTCCTCCTTCTTTTTGTGAGCTTCTTCAACAAGCTTTAGCTTAGCCACCAAAACTTCTCTTTCCCTTCGATGTCTTTCCTTTTCCTCCTCAAGGTCATGAATTTTCTGTATCAATTCTAATTTATCATTCTCTTCCTTGACCTTGAGCTCATGCTCTTTTTTCCTCTATTGCTTCTCTACTTCATTAGCTTTTGATTTAGCTTCTATGTGTTGCTATTGTAGTATGGCATCAGCTTCTATCTTGGGATAAATTACCTTTTGTATATCATTGCTACAGAAAGTGCTTGATCATCAGCAACCTTCTTGACCTCTTCAAATAATGCCCACTGATCCTCCTCTATCATCACCTATTCAGTATCATCCTCTAGAGGCATATTTTCTTGTACACCCTTCTCTGACAGAGTCTCATTAGAATTTGTTCCAACATCATGGACCTCTACCTCTACTCCTTTTCCCTTCATAGATTCAACAATATTATGAAGAGTCCCTTTTTGCACTTCTTCACTTTGTTGTTTTGCAAGTGGGACTTGAGTAGAGGACTCACCTAATGCAAGTGTTGAAACTATAGATCCTATTTGGGAATCTCCCTCTTGTGTCTCTGGTTTATCTTGAGCCGCTACTTCAAGCTCAATCTCTTCAATGTCTAGAGGGAGGAACTCCAAAGGATCCTTGGGAGGTATCTTTATTTTGATCCTTTTATATCCTTTCCCCTTTTTAGGAGCTGGTCCTTGAGGATTTTTGGTTCTTAGAACCACCCATTGAATTCTCCTATCCAAGACTTCTCGCTCTATCTTCTTAATGTCAATGGTTTCCTCACTGTCCCAGTCCACTGGATCCAAGCTCTTAGTGCCAATGTTTAATGCCTCATATGATGGATCTAACACCACTCCATCATCTACTAATGCATCAAGGATATCATATTTGATCCCAAGCTCTACCATAAGTGAGATGGGTAACCTCTCATAATTCTTCTTCCTGAGGTCATACTCATCCCACCGGTCGCTCTAGAAATCTTCCAACAAATTGAAATGTTTATCAAAAATAGAATGCAACAAGGCATTCATTTTATTCTTCAGGTCAAAGTACTTCTGAGCTGTATACAAACCTAGTTTTAGATGTATCAACTCACTACACATTACCTTTGCTCCCACTAGATGCTGATAGCTATATTCACCCAGCTACATGGGGAATTTGTGAGATCCTATTTTATGCTTCAATCCAAACCAGGCATTAACCCCGAGAGCTTGATAAACAAATTCCATCAACACCATCCTATTGTTACAACATCTTGGTAGCAAATGTGGATGACCCTCAAATCTAGCTAGCTTGAAGTATGTGAACTTGGGGTATTGAATGTACCAACATCGCCATTTGGTGATAAATTCCATAGCTTCTTGGCTCAGTTTGTACCTTGCATCTCCATTCAGTTGGTTAATGATCATATATAGAAATGCATCATTAACCCTTCTAAGTTGTGTTTCAGATACTTGTAGGGTTAATTGATCATAATGGTCCCACACATTGTTTTGTCCATCTCTCTCTCCCAATATTCCCACTCTCCTTAAACCTGGAAATATACCTCCTCTTGCAGCTATATAAACAATATAAGAAGTCATAAAGAAACATTTGGTTTCTCTTATCCCTGTCAATTGGTCATGAATAGCATCAGACACCACCATTGGCCAATCAAACTTTGTTTTTCCATTCAAAATGGTTTGAATGAAAGGAAACATCCACTCCTTGAAGTGAAATGCATCCCTCTTCCCAAACACCCTAGACAACATGATCAAATCTGATACCTCTTTATAGAACTTTGTCCTCTTTGGTTTATCATGAAGTTTGGTGAGAGAGTTCTTTTCTGTTCTCAACCATTTCTTAGTCAAGTGAGCCTTGTTGGATGCTTTTTATTTGCTATATTTTTCCAAAGGTTCAGCCTCCTTTAACTGTACCAGGTTCCTTGGTTCCGGGACACTAAACATAGTTTGAAACATTTGAGGGGTGAGATCAATAATCACATTGTCCTGTGAATCGACACACTGCCTTGTGGCTAGATTGTAGGCACTGGACAGATAAAGGGAATAAGGTGATATGAGCCAAACCAGACTCAACAATTCTTTGTGTTCTCCCTGATATATCTTTAACAAACATTTTTGAATACAACTCCTCAAACTTGTATTGGCCCAGATTTGTGTCAGTTATGTCTAACCAATCCGATTCCACCTTGCTTTTTGTAACCGTAGGACCCCTATGGTTATACCTCAAGGTATAGGGTAACTATTCTAGTTTGATCTTCTTGGGCTTAGCTGCACCCTTTGATGTTCCTGTAGGCCGGTTCCTTTGGACAACTTCTCTTGATGTTCCCAACATTCTTTGGCTTTCCTGCAATAAAACCTCTAGTTATATCCTTGAAAAACATCACAAAATACGCCTTAAAATCATACCTTTCATACATACATAGAAGGCGGAACCAGGCAGAAAACATCTTAAATAATCCCCTTTTAACACACTATCGGGCTTGGAGCCAAAACAAGCATTGAGATTACACTAACAAGAAGCGAGACCGGAGTCGGGATGGGAATGGTAACCGGGACCAGAACTAGAATGGAAAATGATTCGGTTTCTTTCAAATTTTCTAATGTCATATTCAGTTTCAGTTCCGCTTCCACTTCCGGCTAGGTTATCACTACTTTGAAATAAAGCTTCTCACTATAAGCGGAGTCAGAGACGGGATGGAAAATGGAATTGACACTAATTTATAAAATACGCCCAAAATCTAAATCAATTCGGATCTCACTTCCGCCTAGGTTGACCATGACATCATAAATGATTTTAACAGTCTAATACATAACTTCATGATTAAGGACTAAGGTCATATTAAAATGAATTGAGGCTGAAATACAATATGAAAAGACCATGCCCATATGACCGTGAGGTGACTATACTTTTAGGGCATCATATTTAAATTTTAAAATGTGAAGATAGAAATGCATCTAAACCCTAATCTAAAACAAATGTGATATAAAAACTAGGGCATGAATTTAACCCTTCAAATTTAGCAAGACTGAGTGCGCAAAAGATTCAAAGTAAAAACTACCATTTTCTAAATCCTACTCACTGTAAAACCTGAATTTAACCTATCTCACTGTAAAACCTGAATTTAACCTATGCATTTAAATTCCAAAGCAGCATGATCTAATCACGACTAAAATGTGAAAACGATTGTGCCCTAAAACAAAGAAAACTAGAAACAAAAGAAAAAATGAAGACAAGAACAACAAACAAATAAAGAAAGAAAAACTAAACATGCAAACCTACTAAGAATCATGATCTTGCCCAAAGCAAAACAATCTAACACGAACAAAAATGAAAAACGTGAAAGCAAATAAAATAGGAAAACCTACCTCAAATGCAAATAAATAGGCAAACCTCCTAAAGAAATCCGCAAGCAACTATCTCTCCTTCAATCGATTTACTTGCACAAAAGTTTCACTGCAACTTTTGGTTCGCTCTTCAATTTCTTAGCAATAGTGATAATAACAATTTTTTAATCCCTAATTAAGGTAAAACTTGGAGTTTCATGCATGCCTGACACTTGTCATTAATGCATTAAGTGTAGTATAGTGGAGTTGGAACTGTAGAAGGAACGAGCACATCACTGTAGTGTGACTTCAGTAAAAAAAAGTCAACGACAAAAACCTGGCAGGAGCGGAATCAAAATGGAAACAGATTTTGAATTTTGAGTAATTTCTCAACTTGGTTCCCATTCTGAGTCCGGTTCCACCAAGAAAGATAAAAGTGAAACAAAACGCAAAAATAAAAACAAAAAGACTGAAATAAGAAAACTTAACATACAAAACTTAGTCTAAAACAAAAGTCCAAAAAAGCGAAGGCCGAGGCGGAATGAGATTTGATTTTGAAATTTTGAATAAATAGCAACTTAACTTCCACTTCATCTCCATCTCCAACAAAGACAAACCAAATGGTTCAAAAGAGAGACTTTCATGATGGGGATCAGAACGAGGTTTAAAGGAAGTTTCAAAACCCGACTTGGTTCCGGTTTCGGTTCCGACAAACTAAACCAAAGAAAATAAAGTGTTGGAAACAAAAGACTCCAAACTTTGTTTGAAATTTAACCAAGGATAAAAACATAAAGGGGGAACCATTTTGACCAAGAAAGAATATGGGGTGGTTATGCAAGGCATAACACTAAGACCATACATGCAAGATCAGTCATCACACTTAGAGTTTACAACCCCAATCAAGACATGACGAGTAATCCAAATCAAACAAAAAATTTTGTCCAAAATTCACAGCAACAACGACCACAAAGGAGATTTCCTAAAGGTGAATTTACCCCTTTGGGGCAGCCAATCGAGATAATTTTCAAAGAGTTGATTAAACATGATCTCATAAAACCATTAGAACCAAGAGAATATGATCTTGGATAGTTTAAACCTTCATGGTGGGATGATAATGCCTATTGTGAATACCATCATACAAAAGGACACAACCTACAACAATTTCAACAATTGAAGAATATCATACAAGACTTTGTTGAAGACAGAACCATAGAGGTCAATGGGCAGAAACATACCAATAACAATGATCATAAGGTCTTCACAGACCCATTACATGATCACACAAAAGGAAAATCCTCCAGTTCGGGAACCAAGAACACTCCATCAGCCAATTATGCAAATACCAAGTATGACTATGGAAAAGGTATGATCATAAACCACCTCTGAGTTGCAAATGAAAATGCCCATACCATCACCATTAAGAAGCATCCTGAATGTGCCGTAAACACACACATAACTAAGATAACTCTTTCAAGTCCTTCTTCTGAGCCACCTACATAGTCTTCCAAGTCTAAGTACAATTTGCTTGATCAACTGAGCAAGACCCCAACACAGATATCCATTTTGGAACTGTTGACTTTATCACCTGAGCATTGAGCCATTCTCGACAAAGCCTTATAGAGCACGAATGTCCCTACCAACTTAGATGTCAATCATTTCAAAGAAATGGTAGGACACTTAACCATATCCCATCATGCCACATTTTCTCAACATGATTACTCAACAAAAAATACTGATCATAATGACCCATTACATCTTGAAGTCCTATTCCATGAAACAAAAGTTAGATGAGTTTTGGTAGATGGAGGAGCAGTTTTGAACCTATGTACCCTAAAATTGGTTAAGGCATTAGGATTATCAAAAGCATGCGTTGACACCTCTAAGAGTATATTCATCAAGGCTTACGATGATGAGGAAAGAAAATCCAAAGGGATTGTCACACTCCCTATCAGAATTGGCCCAATAGTTATAAACACCAGCTTCCAAGTCTTGGATCTCACCCTTTCGTATAACCTGTTGTTAGGTAGACCTTGGTTACATGAAATGAAATTCATACCTTCCACATATCACCAATGTCTTAAATTCTCGGATAATGGCATCGAGATCATGATTGATGGTGATCCAGATCCTTTTCAATATTGTACAAGCCCAAGGGAAATTCCACAATGACAGGTGTCAGTTAATCAAGAAGCTTCATCATCTGCTTTATCCCTATATGTTGATCCATCACATCTTACCAATTCCATTTCATTCAAACCACCATCATCCACTCCTAAGGTCGAGATCCAAGACAAGGGATATGGAGAATATCACATGAAGGCATCCTGTTGTGTCAGTTAGGTGGTTCCACCTAGGGCATATGGCTTACCCATGGTAGATAGAAGATAGTCAATAGTCACATTTCATGTTCCCCCTACAATGACATTGACCAAATGGGGAGAGTTAAGTGAAGAAGTTGTGGACCAAGGTGATATTACCTCCTTGTTGTACCAGGAAGACAATGAATACCCCTCACCGTCTATTCAGATAGCTATGAATCAATATGGAAAAGGCTTTAAGATAATGCAAAACAAAGGCTATGATGGACATAGTGGGTTAGGACTACATCGAAATGGAAGGAAAAAACTGATCATTGTCTCACCATGATCGAAAGGTCTATGGCTAGGGTTTCAACTGCTTAGAATTGGGTTTCCTAGTACTTTGTCACCATTTCAAGAGGAAGTGAGTGCTTATGAAGACATCGAGATATCTCACGAACCACTTCCCCTAGTTTACGATGAATCCCCTGACTCAAGCGACTATGAATAGGATTCCCTTTCCTCTACTAGTACCATGAACCTAGATAATCTATTTGGAGAACTGGACCAAATGATAAAACTCGTACCAAAGCCATCTAGCCCCTGTAATAAGAAGCCCTTGACCAAAGAAGAATGGCTTAAGAATTATTATTGGGAAACCCTTGATCATGCATCTTGGGCACCTGACGATCCATCTTCTAGAGACTTAGCCCTTACAATAGTCCCACATTATAGTTTACCTACCCATAGGAAAAAGAACAAGAAGGAGTTAGTCCAAAACTTCAGTGACCATGTCCACCACTCTATATTCGCCTTGTCAGCTTCCGCATTCGATAGCTCCAATGATGAAATTCCCCTCATATATCCCCAACTTATCGACTAGGATCAACAAGGTACACTCATTTTAGACACATTCGAGAATGACAAAGCAATAGCTGAGTTCCTGAGACTTCGATAAGGCATACCTAGAGGGGATCATAATGCTTGTTTTACCATAGACTTGGATGAAAAAGCATATTTTGGAGAGTCTGTTTATGCCTCTAGTCGTAAAAGTGAAAATAAAAAGAAAAACAATGAAAATGAGAAAAATGACAAGTCCTTAGGTGAAAACCGAAAGGCGCCTTTGGATGAAGAAACAATAAAAATAAAGCACATATTTGAGGGTGGAAACCTCTCTGAGACACCCAAGGATGGAGGTTTGAATATCTCCCCGTTGCTCAGGAAAATTCATCGATGTTAGTGGAGGAGTCTATTGAAGTCAACATAAACACAGAAGAAAACCCTTGGGTAATATACTTTGCAGCCTCTTTGATAGAGACAAAACAACAAGAGTTTTAGGACTTTTTTACAAAGAGATAGATAAAATTTGCATGGTCATATGCTGACATGCTTAGGCCAGATCCAGACCTTATATTGCATCATCTACCATTACAGCCAAGTATTAAGCCCATCAAACAGAAGTTAAGGAAAATGCATCCACAGATTTCTCTACTGGTCAAAGCAGAACTTAAGAAACTATTGGATGTCAGATTCATAAGATCCATAGACTATGCAGAATAGATTTGAAATCTTTTGCTAGTGACTGAACCAACTGGGGGCATCCACATTTGTATAGACTTTAGAGACATCAACAAGGCATGTCCTAAGGATGAATTCCCCTTGCCAAACATTGACATGATATTAGAACTTACAAGGAGATGCGAGATGCTATCCCTCATGGATGGTTTCTCTGGGTATAAGCAAATCAAAATCATAGTTGAAGACCAACACAAGACAACTTTCACATGTCCATGGAGAACATACTATTAGTATGTTATGCCTTTTGGGCTTAAGAATGCAAGATCTATGTATCAATGTGCAATGACGACTATTTTCCATGACTTTGTACATAATCTCATGGAAGATTATGTTGATGATATTATAGCAAAGTTAGTAACAAAGGTAGATCATTTGAAGGTTCTAGAAAAGATATTCTAGAGGCTAGAGAATTACAACGTCAGAATAAATCCAAAGAAATGTGTCTTTGGAGTGAAATCAGGGAAACTTCTAGGGTATATCATTTTTAGGAGAGGAATAGAAGTAGATCTAAAGAAGGTAAAAGCTATGATAGAAATCCCTCCTCCAGCTAGCATTGGACAACTAAGAACACTATAGGGAAGATTATAGTCTATTAGGCATTTCATTTTACAACTAGCAAACAAAATACACCCATTTCAACATTTACTCAAGAAAGGAGTACCATTTGTATGGACACCTAAATGTCAGGAAGCTTTCCAATAGATCAAGGATTATTTGCTCACTCCACTAGTCTTAATGCCACCTATAGATGGAAAACCTTTGATACTATACATTTCAGCAACTCAATCAGCATTAGGAGCTCTTCTCGCATAAAATGATTATCAAGGTCATGAAAGAGCAATGTGCTACATCAGTCGTACCTTGGTGGGATATGAAGTAAATTATAGTAACATAGAATGCGCCTATCTTGCGATAGTCTTTGCTACTCAAAAAATTCATCACTATATGCTAAATCATCAAACAATGTTGGTCGTAAAGATTGATCCCCTCAAATATCTCCTAAGTAAAGTAGCATTAACAAGTCGATTGGCTAAATGGGTTATGATACTTAGTGAATATGGCATCCAATATGTGGAGAGGAAGGCTATAAAAGGAAAAGTGATTATAGATCAGTTAGCGGATGCACCTATGAAGGCATACCATCCTTTAGTGGTGGATTTTCCTGATGAATTTATCTTCAAAGTTGACACTAGAACCGAATGGAAATTATACTTTGACGGGTCACATACAAATCATGGTTTAGGAGTAGGTATCCTATTTGTTACACCTCAAGGAAATACTATTCCTAAATCATTCAAAATTTCTTTCCCTTGCACCAACAACATAGCAGAGTATGAAGCCTTAGTGATAGGACTAAGAATGACATCCCAATGGAAAATTAAGAGTCTACATGTTTATGGGGATTCTTAGCTAGAATTCTGGCAAGTAAATGATGATTATGAAACTAAGGATGAGAAACTTTCCCCCTACAAGTGCATGGCTAATAGTTTCAAGCAATACTTTGATGAAATTACCTTTCAACAAATACCACATATTTAGAACAAGGCAGCAAATGCTATGGAAACCATGGGTTCCTTATTGGATATCCCGAGCAATGTGCCTAAGTTTGAGTTTTTGGTCGAACAGTTGTTGGTTCCTTCCTATGATGTCCCTGATTCTACGATGGTGTGTACAATTATTGGTCCTACTTCCCCTTGGTACAAAGACATATTCAACTATCTAAATGACCAAATCTTACCTCTAGACCTATCAAACAACCAACATAGATGCTTTATCCATAAGTTAGCTAAATACACCATCATCGGAGATACCCTATAGAGACGTACCTTAGATAACACCCTAATGAGATGTCTCGATGTTGAAGAAGCACAAAAATACTTGTGAGTAGTACATGAGGGTATATGTGGATCCCATTCTAGTGGTCCTACTTTAGCCCATAAGATTATGAGATTAGGTTATTATTGGCCTACAATGGAAAAAGACTCATATATCTTTGTAAAGAAATGTCGACAATGTCAGATACATGGAGATTTGATATGAGCACTAGCATAGGAGATTTGTCTGATTACTTCACCATGGCCCTTTTCCCAATGGGGACTTGACCTCATAGGTAAGATACACCCTCCATCATCCAATGGCCATAAATGTATCATAACCATGACTAAATACTTCACCAAATGGATTGAAGCTATTCCCATGACCTACATAACCGACACAAAAATATCCAAGTTTATCCTAAACTATATCATTTTTCAGTATGGTGTACCCTAATCCATTATCACAGGTAATGGCCGTCCATTCAAAAACCAAGAATTCTACCATCTATGTGAAGAATTCCATATCAAACATCATTTTTGCACTCCATATTACCCACAAGGTAATGGCCAAGCCGAGGCATCTAATAAAACCATTGTCAAAATCCTAAAAAAGGACTATCAATGACACTGGTCGTGACTAGCACCTACAGCTTAATCCTTCCTTATGGGCTTACCGCACAAGCATTTGTACTCCCACTGACGCCACTACATACTCCCTAGTATTTGGATCTGAAGCTATCTTACCTATTGAGGTTGAAATTCCTTCCCTGAGGATATCCTTGAAAGGTCACATTGACGATGAAGAATACCGTGTATCCAGATTACAAGACTTAGAATTACTAGATGAATGAAGAAATAAAGCACTAGACCATTTGCAAGCATATCAGAATCATCTTTGTCGTAGCTATAATAGGAAATTTCTAAATCGACACTTTGACATTGGTGACTTGGTTTTAATGGAGAATCCCATGAATCAAGTTGAATGATAAAATCTAGGTAAGTTTGAACCTAACTGGTTAGGGCCCTATATAGTCAAAAAATATTTTGGATCAGGAGTGTATCAACTCTCTACCCCTGAAGGAGAACCACTTTTGTCACCAATAAACGGCCTTCATCTGAAGAGATTCTATGCATAGCTTTTGAGAGTCTTTGTCTTAATCGAGAAAATACAAAAAAATGGAAAAACAAAAAAATGGTTACCTTGATGAAAACCTGGAAAATAGGTGTCTTTGTAACACCAAAAAAATTGAAAAATAAATAAAATAGTAAAGAGAAATAATCCATCCAATAGTAAAAACCACTTCGGTGGTGCTATGGATAAGTACCATGGTGAAAACCTAGAAAATAGGTGCCATGTGTAGTCAAACTCGCTCCTTTGTCTACCACCATTCCAATCAAACTTTTTCACCATCCCTCATAATAAATGGTTGTCTTATCCATTGCTTGGAATGATTGACATCAAGTCCACTCTGTCTCCCCATTCCATCATGTATGTCTTATTCCCAACTAGGGGAAAATCTTTGTTCTATGTCATGTGGACCTTGTACATAGCATCCCAACATTAGAAAATGTCTTGAAAAAATCCAAAAACATTAGAAAATATCCTAAAAAGATCCAAAAAGCATTAGAAAAGCTTGAAAAAGACAAAAAAATCAAAAACATTTCAAAAATCCCCAAAACAAAGTTGGAGTCAGTTATGTTAAGTCAGTCATGGATATAGTCAAACTACGTTACCTCTGTGAGTGGACGTAGGCAAGGCCATCGTTCGATGTGCCCCCAAGGAATTAGGTATATCTGTCTAGGTTTGTCATGTATCACACACATTAAAATCATGACTCTTTGTACATTAAAAGTCATTGGTCGTGTCGAACTACGAGGTCTTTGTGTGTACAACGTAGGCAAGGCTATCTATCGATGACCCCCTGAGACTGCACTAGGTCAGTCCAATGAGGTTTATCACATTCACTATCACACATGTTGCATATCATCAACTTAATTACATATTTTCAATCAATTATGTCAGTTAAAGTTTGATCAAACTATGAGGTGTCTGCGTGTACAATGTAGGAAAGGCTAATCAATCGATGAGCCCCCAAGGCTACATTAGGTCAGTCCTTTAGGGTATATCATCTCAATTCATACACTATCAACACACACACACTAATATCAGTAAAGGAATCAAAACAAGTCATGTATCAACAAGGAAAACATCTCAAAACTGTCATCAAGTCAAAATCAAACACATTGTCAAAGTGATCAACTTATGTCTTAAGAAAGATATGTCTTTCTTGTCAATAGACACCATCAAATTATCATAGCCTCATGTAGCTTGTAGCATCAATGTCATCAGACTCAAATGTCTTATACAGAATGTGTCTTTCTAAAACCAGGCTTTGTCATGCCTTACACAGATAGTCACCAAGTCGAAACCAGACTCAACATCTTATGCGGTACGTGTCATCCCTCATATCTAGCTATGTCAAACATCAAACAATCCCACAAGATCAATTTTTAGAAAATACTTTTATTTGACTTTTTGACTTTATATTTTACTTTGTCTTATCTTTCTATCGATTTGTGCAAAAGTCCGGTTACTAGCTTTCTCAAGGATGTATCAGGACTCTTTTTCTTTGAATGCTATCTGTCAACTATATTTTTAAACTTTGGATTTTGAGTCATGTTACTAGTTTCCTCAAGGATGTCCTATCAAGGATTTAGAGGAGCAATGACGTCTCATGACCCATCTTTTATTTATTTGTTGTCTATGGTTTGTCTAGACAAAAAGACTGGGGCAACTGTACTTTTAGTATGAGTTAAGACACTCCTTGTCTACGACTATCTATTTTTCACAGGTGGATGACTTTGTACACTATGGTCTATCTCATATCATGACGTTTACTATCCATTTGTGTCAGTTCCGCCCAATGATGACAAAATACAAAGCTTAGTATATATATGGCAAAATATCAAAGATTATATGTCCTTCAAACAACCTTTCTTGTTTCTTACTAACATTTTGAATTATCCACACTAACATTTCTTCTAGTCTGTATCTTCATCATCCTTATCTATTTTCCCCTATTCTTTTGTCCTTCATATTCTAGTTCTCTCATCCATTTCTAGAGCACAGTCATGTTATTCAAACCTACCTATCCTCTTGAGGGGGCATACCATTACCTCCTCGTCATTCTCCCTTTCATTGGGGCATATCTTTTTTTTTTCAAATTCTTTGACACAACGTCGAAACGACATTGTATCAAAGAGGGGCAAACTGTAGACACCTAAAATTGGTCTAGGCCTGTAATGTCCATGGTCATGATTAAGTAATGTTTATTATTTAATTACTTTCTAAACACATCTTTCCTCTATTAATTAAATAGCCTTTTAATTATTTAATTAATTCATTATGACCTTTATTCAATTTGATTAATTAAATAAATCATATTTATTTAACTATGTGGCTCTAATTAATTCTCCTTCTTAATTAAATAATTTATTATTTAATTTACCCCTTTGACATATTTCAACTATAATTAAATATTTATTATTTAATTATTCAATTAATCCTTTTCAATAGTCAATTAAATAAACTATCATTATTTATTTAATTAAATCATTTCAATTTCAAATGTTAAATTAAATTAACATTTAATTCATAATTAATTGTTTCTGTCACATTCTTCTATCGCCCAGTTATCTAATTATTCACTCACCTTTGGACTTGAGATCTATTTAAATCCGTCAGTTATCTCCGGATTCGATATCTGATCATCTTTGCAAAAATACTCTCTATCACAACTAGTTAGTTAACTAGTTCTAACTCATATGCATTAATGTTTTTATTAATTAAATGTCTTTATTTAATTAATTAATTCATGTGTGCATTCAAACATATTTTTCTTCGAGTTCTAACTTTGTCTTTTTCATTCAAATTCTAATTCTTCTATTTTCAAAGACTTTCAATTGAAGATTAAATCATTTATTCAATCTTGAACTATTGTTAAATATTTTCAAATAGTCTTAACACTAGATTAAATTATTATTCTAATTTAATCTTTTTCCTGTAGAATTTCCCAACTCACATTCTAACTGACACAAAACTCACATCACATGGCATTCATCAATCTCAATCATTGATCTCTCTTTCGAATCTGAGCCAATCATTCAAAAACCCAATTTCTATAAATTTACCTATCATTATCATTATTCCTCCCCCAAAAATCAATACTTTTGGAGAAGAACCTATTATCTTTGATATTTTGCTTAGACAATACATCCAGGTTATGCTTATATCAATACAAAAAATCTAAGGGCAAGAATACTGATACAACAAAATGGAGAAGGACAATCAAGATAATTCAAAGAAGTGGATGGATATTCGGTGAGACTGTTCTAGTTATCTTTTTTTTTTTTTTGTTCAATTTATTCATTCTTTTTTGTTTGATTTAGATTAATACTTGTTAGATTAGATTTAACTATCTTTTTGTGCAGCAATTCATTTTATCTATGTCACACTTGCTTGCAGAGTCATTTTATCTACATTACATTTGGTGAACCCGATGTGAAGACACTTCAATCTTTGCGAATCCATTCCACTTTTTCAAAAAAAAAATTGCAGGTGTCGTACGGAAAAATGTATTTGACTGACGAAATGATGCATCTGATTTTAGGAACCGTAATTGATAAATTTCACGACGCATCTGACGACATGAGACGCATCTGAGACTTCCCACAACACATTTTACTAATAACAATGTGACACATCTATAGGTTTAAACAATACATCTGACTAGTAACAAGTTCGATTTTAAATTTTCTATATTTTTGGTTTTTGTTCTTTTTTGCTTTATTTTTCGCTAATATTTTGTTTCAAGAGTGTGATTTAAGAGGATAACATAGTTTCTGCAGGACAAAGCATAGAAGATATTGAAAACCAAACCCCTTTTCTTGTAGGATGAATCATGATGACCAACAAAACTACTAACAAATTGCATGCAGGACCTATTGTCGAAGACTTTAAAATTTTAAAATGAACTTTTGTGTTTAGTAGTTAGATAATTGTCATTTGGCTTAAATTTAACTAGTTTATGCTTTGTCTGGTGCAAAAGCACACTTTGTAATTACCCTTACAATTTCGCATATTGAAGTATACTCTCCCCTTGCGCATTCGTGTGATCCTGGGTTTAAGAGAACTGATTAATGACTCTAGAAATTGGGCATGTCTTGGTGGGAAAAAGTACTCATCCCAAGATGACTCAGACCGGTCACACGCTTGTCACCAGCAACTTCCAGCAGGTATATAAAAGTGGATTTTTGGGGGAAACCCCAAAAATCATGATCATTGTTTCGACGAGAAGGGCAGAAATGGTCTCTCACCGAATGGATAGTGCCCCATGAATGAAATTCCCTTACTGAAAACCTTGTTGTAGTTTTGCCAAAATCCTAATCTATTTACTAGTGTAGCAGGTCGGACTTGTGAAGCCATCTTACATTCTTATGGTTCATGTGTAGAGATGAAATGTATGCCATGGTAGTTTCATGGGTACAGTAGCTTGGCTGCCATGTATAAGTGAGTGCCATGGAGGGGAGATAGTGGGGTCAAGTTACTAGTCATCTGCCTTGAATATGCATAGTTGGGGAAACCCAAGTAAGAAGTTAGTAAATATAGTCTATAAAAGCCTAGGATGTAATTGTCTTCTGATTTTAATAGATTCATTCATGTCAAAAATAAAAACACTTTGTATTCTATGATTTTGTTTGCATTATTTGCCAAAAATTGATCATAAAACTGAGTCAGTCATAATTTTTTCATTAGAAAACCGCAACAGTAAACTGAGTTGCAACTGTCAAATTTCAAGCCGCATGTGTAATTATGAGTCGCAACTGTTAAACCAAAAACCACATGTGTTTGTCAATAAAACTAGTTTTCACAAGGTTTAGATTTTGAGTTGCATCTGCTAAATGAGTCACAACTGATTTGTGAGTCGCATCTATTATAACTTAAACCACATCTGTCTGTCAACAATCGAGACTAGGTTTTATCAGGTAGTCTAATCTGAAACTAGAAATGCATCTATCAAATCTATCAATGCATCTGCAACTTGAGTCGCAATTGACTGTCAACAAAAATATCAAAAATTGAAAACTCAGTTTGAAAAACAAACTTTTTCACTTTAGATTCTTACGGTCAATCTTGGACAAAACCTAGAAAATTGCTCAAAAACCTTGCATTTTTTAGGTGTCATTTATGTCTTAGAGATAGTCATCATAGTTGCAAAAGCTTAGTTATCCCATAGGAATTTGCATATCATAGAATATAACAACTTTTTGCATCATTGGATATGTTCATGCTTCAATTTGTGATTATCATTCAACCTAGTCATTATTGTCTTACTAGTGAATCCTTCTAGCTCGTCAGTCTAGTTTGGGAAATTCACATTATCAGTTGTCTTTGTCCTACATCAGGTTCCTTGGTAAATTTAAGTCATAGCTTTGGATTATTCCATAGGTGGTAGGTTAAACCCACTTAGAATCATTTACCGACATAGTCTACTCAATTTTTTTGCATATAGTCCATCCTAGCATATGTCATCCTAGTATATGTCAGATTAGAAATCCTTGATTTTAGTGACATCTTTTACATTCAGAAAATCCCAAAAACATAGAAAAAGGACATCAATTTTTAGACATAGTTTTGCATTTACCTTTTGAGCAACATTTTCATGGTTGAAACAAGGGCTAAGAAGAAACAAAGAGAAATGTCAGACCCCAACAAGTTCATCAATCCTTTCAGAAACCAACCATCAGGGAAAGAGAGATGACATAAAAAATTTCTTGAAGAACACGTCACTAGAGACACACATGTAAACTTCTTCTCTGAAGACATAGATTTTGTTGTACAAGATCCTGAGTTTGCATCCTTTATAGATGAGTGTTTAGAAAATGATCCCAAACAATATCTAGCAAAGTTGCTAGTAGAAGGTGCCACACTACCACCAGGATTTGATGTTCACACTTTGAAAACAACATCTACTCAACCAACGCAAACCATGATGTCAAGTTTCTATGTTCCTCAAATTACCACAAAAATACCAATTGGCATACCTACTCAAAAATCATAAATTGTAAACACAACCCCATTCAACATAACACAAGGTTTAGAATTCACTGCAGGAGCATCTTCATCAAACCCCTTTGGCACAAACACTACTAGTAAAAGATCCAAAGTTGGCACGAACACAACTATACCACATACTACCATTCCACAAACAGGGGTTACACAAAACATTTCGATAGGAAATATTCCTATACCCAATCAAAACATTCAAAAAGGAAATATTGCTATACCAAATCAGAACATTCAAACAGGAAATATTTCTATACCAAACCAAAACATTTAGACAGGATATATCCCTACATCGTATCAGAACATTCAAATAGGATATATACCCTTGCCAGATCATAATCCATCATAGAATATTGCATTCCAAAACACTTACATTGATCTAAACAATGCAACCAACATACAAGTAGATATTCTCCAAAACCAAATGCAAGCTCTCCAACCACAAATGGATAGTATGTCTACGTCTAGAAAATGAGCTATCTCAATGCAAGATTTATGTCCATGTCCTTTTCACAAAGCGCTATACATGACACCCTTCCCACACGAATACATTATACCAAATTTTCCTAAGTATAATGGGAAGAGGAATCCTTTGGAACACATCAGATAATTTTCTACAACATGCATGGACATCTCATATGACCCCACATATTTAATGAGACTATTTCTGCAAACCCTTGTTGGGATAGCATTGGAATGGTTCTCTAAACTACCATATGGCATAAGATCATGGGGAGAATTAGCTAAGAATTTTTTCAAACAATTTTCCTTCAACATAGACAATGAAATAATGATAGCTACCTTATGTCACACTGTAAGAAGAAGGTGAAACTTTCACCACTTTCTTTCAGAGATGGAGAAGTTTAGCTAGTCGATGTCTACTTGAGATACGAAAAAAACAAAAAGTTAGGATATTCCTTGAAAATATTCATTCGAAACTGAGAATTGACTTAAGAGTACATTGTTGTACTTCTTTCCTAGACTTGGTAAAAAAAGGAATCATACTTGAAAAATGCTTTATTGACAAAGGGGGCATTGAGGTACTAGGCAGGAACCCAATTGTTCAACATCAAAACGCTCCCAACGATAGAAAAAAATTTTGGTCTAGGAACAAGAATGTAACCAATGGAAGTATTGTTGATGCTAAGACCCTACATGCGGGACCTACAATCACACTTACAGGTTATAAATCCAATTAGGGCATGACTAATAATCCAGATAAAACAACCAACTTTGTCCAAAATTTGCAACAACAACGACCACAAAGGAGATTTTCTAAACATGAATTTACCCCTTTGGGGGAACCAACCGAGACAGTTTTCAAAGAACTAATTAAACATAATCTCCTAAAACCTCCGGAACCAAAACAATATGATCTTGGATAGTTTAAACCCTCATGGTGGGATGATAATGCCTATTGTGAGTATCATCAAACAAAGGGACACAACCTACAATATTGCTAACAACTGAAAAACATCATACAAGATTTTGTTGAAGACGGAACCATAGAAGTCAATGGGCAGAAACATACCAAAAATAGTGATCACAAGGTCTTCACAGATCCATTACATGAGCATGGGAAAGGAAAGGCATCCCATTCAGGAACTAAGAATAATACCTCAACCAATTATAACAGTGCTAAGTACAATTATAAACCAGGTACTATCATCAATCATATATGAGTTGCTAATTAAAATATCAATACCATTATCATAAAAAAGTGCCCTGAATGTGCTGTAAATACATGCAAAACCAAGATAAACCTCCCAGGTCCTTCATCAAAGCCACTACCAAATTATTCCAAGCCTAAGTATAATTTACTTGACCAGTTGGGGAAGACCCCAATACATATATCCATCTTGGAATTGTTGACCCTATCACCCGATCATCGAGCCATTCTCGATAAAGCCTTGCAAATCACAACCGTCCCTACCAAATTAGAAGTCAATCATTTCAAAGAAATGATAGGATATTTAACCAATTCCCATCATGCTCCATTCTCTCAATAGGATTATTCAACTAAGAAGACCAATCATAATGACCCACGACACCTTGAAGTTCTTGTCCATCAAACAAAAGTCAGACAAGTCTTGGTAGATAGAGGAGTAGGGTTGAACCTTTGCACCTTGAAATTGGCTAAGGCATTAGGTTTCTCAAAATCATGCATGGAAACCACTAGTTTCCAAGTCTTGGATCTCACCCTTCCCTACAACCTTTTGTTGGGTAGACCTTGGATACACGCTATGAAAGCCATCCCTTCCACATATCATCAGTGTCTTAAATTCACATACAATGGTATGGGGGTCACCATTGATGGTGACCCAGATCCTTTCCAATATTGCACAAGCCTATGTGAAATTCCATAAAGATAGGTCCCAATCAATCAAGAGGCTTCATCCTCCACCTTATCCTTATAAATTGATCCACCAACTCTTACCAAGTCCATTACATCACAAATGCCATCATCCACTCCTAAGGTCGAGATCCAAGATAAGGGCTATGGAGAATACAACATGAAATCATCCTATTGTGTCAGTCAAATGGTTCCTCCTAATTCATATGGTCTACCCACAACAGACAAGAGACAATCAATAGTCACATTCCATGTCCCTCCTACAATGACATTAACAAAATAGGGAGAGTTAAGTAAAGAAGCTATGGACCAAGATGAAATCACCTCGTAATTGTACAAAGAGGAAAATGGATACCCTCCCCCATCTATTCAAATATCTAAGGATAAATATGGAAAAGGCTTCATGATAATGCAAAGTAATGGATATGACAGACATAGTGGGTTAGGACTACATCAAAATGGAAGGACAGAGCCAATCATTGTCTCACCATGACCAAAGGGCCTAGGGATAGGGTTTCAATCGATTAGAATTGGTATTCTTGGTACTTCATCATCATTAAAAGAGGAAGTAAGTGCTTCAGAAGACATCGAGATATCCCACAACATTTTTGGCCAACGTATAAGGCCAATTAACATAATTGAACCTTCTTCTCTTTAGGCTCTACTAAACCTAGGCGGGTGCACCTATGTGAATAATGCAGATTTAAAATATATTTCCTATTTAAACAATCTATTCACAATGGCAATTGGAAGAATAGACAAAATGATAACTACTACTCCTACTACATAAAAGAAAGAATTTGAATATGTTATTTATTATAAATTTTATCATCCGGGTTGTGATAGATTAGTGTCTTCTATCCACATGGGCAATCGAGTCAAAAATAAAAAACTGTATGTGTTTCCCTCTCTAGCTTAATTCAAGTTGTTAAGCACTTTGAAAATTCTATGACTGGCATAAAACTTCACTAAATTTATGACTTGCATAAATTGTGTTGGAATGTTTCTTCACCTAGATCTTCTTTAACTATCCAAAAGAAATCCTTAAATCACTGTGACTTATTGAAAGAATTTAATTCTGACTTGAAGGCACCAATCAATTAAATCACACAAAATGGGAATACATTTTGACAAATCATAAATATACTTGATACACTAATTTAAATGACAAAAAGGCCTCAAGTTGGAGACACCCAAATAAAGAATATGAATTAATACACACAACAACTGAACACCAAAAATAATTCATGAGTTAAAATATTTTCTCCATTGATATGCTTCAAGAAAGTCTTTACATTATTTCCATTTTCCCAGGTCTCATCTTCTGCAAAAATCTAACTATTCCTACTCCTAACTATTGTTGTCCTCTCTCATAGATTTTTTGAAATATTTATATAGTACATATCAAGGGTTGTGACCCTTCACTTTCCTGTTACAACCGTTTGAATTCATTGACATAAATTAAAATATTTAATTGAGTTGCATTATCAACAAATTAAATATTTTAAACTATAGTATGCATGTCCTCTTATCTTATTACTTTTCCCGCTGCTTAATATTTGTGATTTCTTTGTAGCTTCCTTTAAATTTACCACCCTACCACGGTATTTCATGCCGCTCCCCGTGGCTACACGGTGTCTTACTCATCACTGTCTTTGTCCCTTCCACTACCCTACCACAGTCTCCTCCTTGACCGCCAGTGGTACCATGCTAGCCCCTGTCCACTGCCACTTCACCTACTTGCCTCTGTCCACTGCACCACCACGGTCTCCATTCTGACCGGCTACTCTTTATCGCTTCACCACTTACCCCACAACTGCGGTCTTCTCTTTGACTATCCACGATGTGGCGGTAATGGTTACATGACTGTTGCTAACCGTGATACCGTGAGCCACTTTACAAAAGGCCGCAGTAAAGCGGTAAATGCTATGAAGGGTAAACGATGGCAGTAAAAGGTACTTTAACATCATGAATGGGGGGATGAAATGATTTTATATGAAAAGGTAGGAAAATAATGGGTTTTAATGGAAAATTTGGGTTCTAATATTTGGTCCTGTTGGGGATGAGTGATTTTGCAAATCACTGCAAGAATCTAGAATTTACTGGGAGAGTAGACCAAGCAAAGGATGGGACATGAAAAATGAAGGCAACAGAAGATGGAAGGAAATGAAAAGATGAAGATGGAAAATGGGAGATGACCCTACACTACTGTACATGGAAAGAAAATGAATATTTTCAATAAGAGAATTTCTGAGAATTTCTATGTACTGGAAAACCCAGGCCCTTCAAAATTCCCAAAACTATTGTGCATGGAAAATAATGTTTAAAGAGGCTCTTTTAAGAATTGTCCATGCATTGGCAATCCTTAATCCTCTGTTTCTGCTATGGTTTAAAATTCAAACCATAAAGGATGGCCCCAGGCCAACCAAAAGAAAATCCTGCACTTTCCTCTATCATAGACTTTATTCTGATTTGAGCTCATCGGGTTTCTTTTGAAACTGTCCATTCCAATAGCCCTATTACACGCATTGTCATTGAAATCCTTTAGGAAATTATTGTGTTCAGCCTGACTCATGTTCCTTTCACAACTCTGAAATTCATAATTCCTATCATCATATGACAAGTATTTATCACCTTTAGCATACAAAGTGTATCTAGATTCAATGGGACATTCATAATCTTGCTCATTATCATATATGATTGAATGATCCTACAGCTATACTGGGATTTGAAAATCGGAATACTTTGCTTGGAAATCTAAAAATTCTATTTCATCAACATCTTCTGAAATAATTGAATCACAAATACTTTCCATTTCTTTCCTATCACCAGCCGGTAATGACATACATTTTTGATCCATATAGTCATCCTTATGCATACTTGAATCAACAAATTCTAAACACTCATCATTAATGATATGCGAACCAATATCTTTCTTTTGTAGGAAAAAATTGTTCAAGTCACATACCTCTTCTTAGACATAAATGGATTCTTGATCAGCTTCAAAGATCTTCTCATCATTTTGAGAAATGCACATGGAATTATTTGAATCACTACACATAGTATTCTCATTGTCAAAGAAAAAGTATGCTGGACCCAAAATTTTAGAATTATCTTTATGTGCACATCTTTGGTATTCAAGAGTCGGTAAATCTGAAATGTTCTCATTGCTGAGTGAACATGTTTCTACTTCCATATCTTCTACTATTTCTTCCTCTTCTTGATCTCCATAAGAACTGCAAGAATCACCCTATTGTAAATCAAAATTCACAATTTCTTCTTCACTGATCTCTTCTATATTTTCATCATCTTCCAAATCTTTAAAAATTTCATCAAAAATCCCAGTGGCACATACTTCCTTTGTTTGTTGCATTGTTTGATCATCCATGATATCACCATTATATTTATTGTTTCTAGTATCCATATACCTTGTCCCAAGTATGGAATCAATAAATTTATGCACTAGATCAAGGGCACACTATTTTTATGACTCTGACCAGTAAATTGATTCAGGCTCTAATGCTCTTAGAAATTTTGCAACAAATGTGGGTCTTGTAGGCCTATAATGAGGAGGTAATTGCATACAGATGTCTATCATCCTATTGTATAAACAATTCATAGATTCTCCCTTGTATCTCCTTATGTCAAAAAAGGCATCCACAAGATTTTTACCTCTTACTTGAATTTGAATATACTCATCAAAAGTGTTTTTTTGTAAACAGAGTACATTACCTTTATTACCAAAGTTCTCAGTTGCATCATGGGGCACTTGTGGTGTCCAAAATCTACTTCCATTTGTGTATTCATTCTCACTATATGATGGCCTACTCGGTGATGTATTTGGAACACTTTTGACTCCCAATTGCAGAAATTGTTGGTTCACTTGTAGCATCTGTTGGTCTAATTGTAGCCTTTGTTGTTTCAATTCCTTCAACTCTCTTATTGACTGCTGCCTTCTCTCTTCTTTTTCCATCTTGTCATGACAATTTATAAAGTGTTACTATTCCATAATATCTATGCATTATTTATCAAATTGAAACAGAGTCACCACCTACTTTTCCCAAAAGTAGGAAAATGAAGAGGATTTTGATATTGGTTTTGTTTTCCCTAGCAAAATCTCCCCAAAAAAATGTAAAACTTTCTTGACTCTATAAATGGATAGGCTGATAAAAATTTCCTGAGTATAGTTCCTCAATAGAGTCAACAAACTGTTGGGTCTCAAAAATGCAGGTTTGAACCATGAGAGGTTGCCAAGCTCTCACAACATTTTTGGCCAACGTACAAGGCCAATTAACATAATTGAACCTTCTGCTCTTCAAGCTCTACTAAACCTAGGCGGGTGCACCTATGTGAATAATGCAGATTTAAAATATATTTCCTACTCAAACAATCTATTCACAATGGAAATTGGAAGTGAATAGACAAAATGATAACTACTACTCCTACTGCATAAAAGAAAGAATTTGAATATATTGTTTATTATGAATTTTATCATCTGGGTTGGGATAGATCAGTGCCTTCTATCCACATGGGAAATCGAGTCAAAAATCAAAAACTATATGTGTTTCCCTCTCTGGATTATTTCAAGTTGCTAGGCACTTTGAAAATTATATGACTGGCATAAAACTTCACTAAATTTATGACTTGCATAAATTATGTTGGAATTTTTCTTCACCTGGTTCTTCTTTAACTATCCAAAATAAATCCTTAAATCACTATGACTTATTGAAAGAATTTAATTCTGACTTGAAGACACTAATCAATTAAATCACATAAAATGGGAATACATTTTGATAAATCAGAAATATACTTGATACACTGATTTAAATGACAAAAAGACCTCAAGTTGGAGACACCCAAATAAAGAATATGAATTAATATACAAAACAACTGAACACCAAAAATAATTCACTAGTTATAATATTTTCTCCATTGATATGCTTCAAGAAATTCTGTACATTATTTCCATTTTCCCAGTTCTCATCTTCTGCAAAAATCTAGCTATTCCTACTCCTAACTACTACTATACTCTCAAATATTTTTGGAAATATTTATATAGTACTAAGGGTTGTGACCCTTCACTTTCCTATTACAACCATTTGAATTCATTGACATAAATTAAAATATTTAATTGAGTTTCCTTATCTGAAAATTAAATATTTTAAACTATAGTATGCATGTCCTCTTATCTTATTACTTTGCTCGCTGCTTAATATTTTTGCTTTCTCCATAGCTTCCTTTAAATTTACCACCCTACCACGGTATGTCATGCTGCTCCCCGTGGCTACATGGTGTCTTACTCGTCACTGTCTATGTCCCTTCCACTACCCTACCATAGTCTCCTCCTTGACTGCCAGCGGTACCACGCTAGCCCCTGTCCACCGCCACTTCACCTACTTGCCTCTGTCCACCGTGCCACCACGGTCTCCATTCTGACCAGCTACTCTTTGTCACTTCACCACTTACCCCACAACCACGGTCTTCTCTTTGACTATCCACGATGTGGCGGTAATGGTTACATGACTGTTGCTAACCGTGATACCGCGAGCCACTTTGAAAAAGGCCACAGTAAAGTGGTAAATGCTACGAAGGATAAACGATAGCAGTAAAAGGTACTTTAACATCATGAATGGGGGATGAAATTATTTTTTATGAAAAGGTAGGAAAATAATGGGTTTAAATGGGTAAAAGACCTTAGTTTTTTAATGGAAAATTTGGGTTCTAACACCTCCACTAGCATAATGGACCTAGATAAGTTATCTAGCGAACTTGATAGAATGCTACAACCCTTACCAAAACCATCTAGCCCCCATCCTAAATGGTCCTTGTCAAAAGAAGAATGGATTAATAATTATTATTGGGAAACCCTTGATCCTACCACTTGGGCACCTAATGAACCATCTTTTGATGACTTATCCCTTACAGTAGTCGCACATCAGAGTTTACTTATCCACAGGAAAAAGAACAAAAAGGAGTTAGTCCAAAACTTTTGTGACCATATCAACCACCTATCCTCACCTTGTTAGCCTCCACATTTGATAAGTCTGATGATGACATGCCCGTCGTATATACCCAACTTATCGATTGGGATCAATAAGGTACACCCATCTTAGACATATTCGAGAATGATGAAGTGATAGCTGAGTTCATCGGACTTCGAGAAGGCATACCTAGAGGGAATCATAAAGCTAGCTTTAGCATTGACTTGGATAACATGGAATATTTTGGGGAGTCTATTCACACCTCCAGTCACAAAATTGAAAAGAAAAAGAAAAAGAAAAACAATGAAAATGATGAAAATGACAAGTCCCTAGGTGAAAATTAAAAGGTGCCTTTGGACAAAGAAATAGTAAAAATAAAGGATGAATCTAAGGGTGAAAACCTCTTTGAGGCACCCAAGGATGGAGGTTTGAACATTCTCCTAGTTGCTTAGGAAAAGTCACCCATGTTAGTAGAAGAGTCTGTTGAGATCAACATAAACACTGAAGAAAACCCACAGGTATTATACTTTGCAACATCTTTGACAGAGACATAGCAACAAGAGTTTTGAGACTTCTTCACAAAGAGATAGATAAAATTTGCATGGTCATATGCTAACATGCTTGGGCTGGATCCAGACCTTATATTGCATCATCTACCATTATAGCTAGGTGTTAAGCCAGTAAAAGAAAAGTTAAGAAAAATGCGTCCACAGATCGCTTTACTAGTCAAAGCTAAACTTAAGAAGGTATTGGATGTTGGATCCATCAGGTCCATAGACTATGCAGACTGGATTTCTAATCTGGTCCTAGTAACCAAACCCTTTGGGGGCATCCACATTTGTAGAGACTTAATAGATATTAATAAGGCATGCCCTAAGGATGACTTCCCTTTACCGAACATTGACATGATAGTGGACCTTACAATAGGATATGAGATGCTATCCCTCATGGATGGTTTATCTAGGTATAATCAGATCAAAATTGCTACTGAGGACCAACAAAAGACAACTTTCACATGTCCATGGGGAACATACTGCTGGAATATTATTCCTTTTGGGCTAAAAAATGTTGGAGCTACATATCAATGTGCAATGGCGACTATTTTCCATGACCTTGTACATACTCTCATGGAAGACTATGTCGACGACATAGTAGCCAAATCATTGAAAAGAGCAGATCATTTAAAAGTACTTGACAAGATATTCCAAAGATTGGAAAATTACAATGTAAGACTGAATCCAAAAAAATGTCTTTGGCGTTAAATCAAAAAAACTTCTAGGATACATCATTTCTAGAAGAGGCATTGAAGTGGACCCTACAAAAGTAAAAGCTATAGTGGATATGCCTCCACCAGTCAGCATCGGTCAGCTAAGAACACTACAAGGGAGATTCCAATCTATCAAATGCTTCATAGTATAGTTAGGAGACAAGATACATCCGATCCAACATTTTCTCAAGAAGGGAGTACCATTTGTATGGACACCCAAATTCCAAGAAGCTTTCCAAAAGATCAATTATTATTTTCTTGCTCCAACTATAGATGAAAAACCTTTGATACTCTATATATCGGCAACTCAGCCATCACTAGGAGCCCTACTAGCACAAAATGATGATCAAGGTCATGAAAGGGCAGTGTACTACATCAATCATAGTTTGGTGGGATATGAACTGAACTATAGTAACATAGAATGTGCTTGTCTTGTGGTAGTATTTGCTACTCAAAAACTTAGGCACTATATGCTAAACCGCCAAACTATGTTGGTCACAAAAATGGATCCTTTGAAATACCCCCTAAGTAAAGTACCATTAACAAGTCGATTGGCTAAATGGCTGATGATACTTAGTGAGTATGACATCCAGTATGTGGAAAGGAAAGCTATAAAAGGGCAAGTAATTGTAGATCAATTAACGGATGCACTAATTAAGACATACCATCCTTTAGTGGTAGATTTTCTTGATGAGTTTATCTTCAAAGTTAACACTAGAGCTGCATGAAAATTATACTTCGATGGGTCACGTACTAATCGTGGTTCACGAGAAGGCATACTATTTGTTACACCTAAAGGTGAGACTATTACTAAATCATTCAGGATTGCTTTCCCTTGCACCAACAACATAGCGGAATATGAAGCCCTAGTGACAGGACTAAGAATGGCAACCCAATGGAAGATCAAGAGTTTAAAATTTTATGGAGATTCTTAGCTAGTAGTCTGGCACATTAATGATGAGTATGAAACTAAAGATGAGAAAATTACTCCCTACAAGTGCATGGCTGATAGTTTCAAGCAATACTTTGATGACATCACTTTTCAATAAATACCATGGATTCAGAATAGGGCAGTAGATGCTATGGCAACCGTGGGTTCCTTATTGGATATTCTGAGCAACGTGCCTAAATTCATGTTTTTGGTGGAATAAATTTTGGTCTCTACCTATGATGTCCCTGATTATGTGATGGTGTGTATGATTATTGGTCCTACTTCCCCTTGGTACAAGGACATATACGACTATCTAAATGCCCAAATCCTAACTTTAGACCTATCAAGCAACCAACGTAGAACCTTTATCCGTAGGTCTACCAAATACACCATCATCAGAGATACCCTATATAGATGTACCTTAGATAACACATTGATGAGTTGTCTCGATGCTGAAGAAGCACAAGCAACCTTGTGAGTGGTACATGAGGGTATATGTGGATCCCATTCTAGTGGTCCTACCTTAGCCCACAAGATTATGAGATTAGGTTATTATTGGCCTACTATGGAAAAGGACTCATATATCTTTGCCAAGAAATTTTGACAATGTCAGATACATGGAGATTTGATATGTGTTCCAACAAAGGAGCTCCATACAATTACTTCACCATGGCCCTTTTCCCAATGGGGACTTGACCTCATAGGTAAGATAAACCCTCCATAATGCAATGGCCATAAATTCATCATAACCGCCACTGAATAATTCACCAAGTGGATCAAGGATATTCCCATGACTTACATCACCAACACACAAATATCCAAGTTTATTCTAAACTATATCATTTTTTGGTATGGTGTACCTCAATATATCATCACAGACACTGGTTGTCCATTCAAAAACCAAGAAGTTTTCCATCTCTATGAAGAATTCCACATCCAACACCATTTTTCCACCCCATATTAACCACAAGGTAGCGGCCAAGCAAAGGCACCTAATAAAACCATTATCAGAATCTTCAAAAAGACTGTCAATGACACTGGTCATGACTGGCATCTACAACTTAATCCTATCCTATGGGCCTACCACACAAGCATCTATACTCCCATCGATGCCACTCCATATTCCCTGGTATTTAGTTTTGAAGCTATCTTACCTATTGAGGTTGAAATTCCTTCCCTAAGGGTATCCTTGAAAGGTCATATTGACAATGAAGAGTATTGTGTATCCAAATTGCATTAGTTAGAATTCCTAGATGAAGGAAGACAAAAGGCATTAGATCATCTTCAAGCATATCAGAACCATCTTCTTCACAGCTATAATAGGAAATTTTTGAATTGACACTTCGACATTGTTGACCTGGTCTTGATGGAAAATCCTAAGAATCAAATAGAAAGAGAAAAACCAAGTAATTTTGAACCTAACTAGTTAGGACCTTATATTGTTACAAAAGCCTTTGGATCAGGAGCATATCAACTCTCTACCTCTGAAGGAGAATCCCTTTTATCACCAATCAACAACCTTCATTTGAAGAGATTCTATGTGTAGCTTTTGAGAACATGTCTTAATCTTAAAAATATAAAAAAAAGTAAAAAAAACAACAAAATTGTTACCTTGATGAAAACCTGGCAAACAGGCATCTTTGTAACACCAAAAAAAATGAAAAATTAATAAAATAGTAAAGACAAATAATCCGTCCAATAGTGAAAACCACTTCAGTGGCACTATGGATAAGTACCATGGTGAAAACTTGGAAAACAAGTGCCATGTGTAGTCGATTTCGCTCTTTCATCTACCATCATTCCAATCAAACTTTTTCACCATCACTCATAATAAATGGTTGTCTTATCCATTACTTGGAATGATTGACATCAAGTCAATTCTATCTCCCCATTCTATCCTATAGGTCTTATTCCCAACTGGGGCCAAATTCTTGATCAGCATCATTTGGACCTTGTACATAACATCCCAATGCCAGAAAATGTCCTAAAAAAGAAGAAGCTCAAAAACATCATAAAATGTCTTGAAAAAAGCCAAAAAACATCAAAAAAACTTTAAAAAGACAAAAAAAATCTAAAACATGTCAAAAATCCCAAAAATAGAGTTAGAGTCAATCGTGTCAAGTCAGTCATAGACATAGTCGAACTACATTGCCTCTAAGATTGGATGTAGGCAAGGCCATCTGTCGATGTGCCACCGAGGCATTAGGTCTGTCTATCTAGGTTTGTCATGCATCATACGTAAAATCATGACTCATTGTACATGTCAAAGTCACTGGTCATGTCGAACTACGAGGTCTTTGCATGTACAACGTAGGAAAGGACATCAATCGATGAGCCCTTGAGGCCACACTAGGTCAATCCTTTAGGGTTTATCACACACGTCATCTAAACGTTAAGTTAGGTTCATAGATTTCAATCATTCATGTCAATTAAAGTCAAGTCGAACTATGAGGTCTCTACATGGACAACATAGGAAAGGCAATCAATTGATGAGTCCTCGAGGCTGCACAAGGTCAGTCCTTTAGGGTACATCATATCAAGTCATACATTTTCAACACACACACACACTCATAACAGTCAAGGCATCAAAAAAAGTCATCCATTAACGAGGAAAACATGTCAAAACTATCATCAAGTCAAAATCACACATTGTCAGAATGATCAACTTATGTCTTAAGCAAGATATGTCTTTCTTGACAACAAACATCGTCAATTATCATAGCTTCATGTAGCTTTTCACTTCAACGAAATCAGGCTCATGTCTTATACAACACATGTCTTTTCGAAACCAGGCTTTGTCATGCCTTACATAGATAGTCACAAAGTCGAAACTAGACTCAACATCTTATACGGTATGTGTCATCCCTCACATTGGGCTTTGTCAAACATCAAACAATCATACAAGATCAAGTTTTGGAAAGTAATTTTATTGGCTTTATGACTTTATATCTTATTTTGTCTTATCTTTTTTATGAACTGGTATTCGAGTCCAGTTACTAGCTTTCTCAAGGATGTCCCCTGAAGGATTTAGAGAAGCAAGTATGTCTCAGGACTCTTTTTCTTTGACTGATATCTATCAACTATCTTTTAAACTTTGGATTTTGAGTCATGTTACTAGTTTCCTCAAGGATGTCCCATGAAGGATTTAGAGGAGCAATGATGTCTCATGACCCATCTTTTCTTTGTTTGTTGTTTGTGGTTTGTCTTGACAAAAAGACTAGGGCAACTATGCCCTTAGTATGAGTTAAGACACTCCTTTTCTATGTCTATCTATTGTTAGCAAGTGGATGACCTTACACACCTTGATTTATGTCATATCTTGGTGTTTATCTCCATTTTTGTTAGCTACCGCTCAACTATGATAAAGTGAAAAGCCTTTGGTGATTCAACAAAATATTAAAGATTGCTAATATTAACATCAATATCTTTTCTTCATCATATTTCTGATCACATTAACATTTCTTCTTCCTTGCATTAATATGGAGTCCTATGACACACAAAAATATAAAGGGTCTTGTATATGCATTCATGTTAGAAACATCATGTAAATATAATACATTGTAAATCATGTATATCTTGCATTCCAAAAACATAAAAATAGAGGCATCTATCATATCTAGGAAATCATGGCATAATAAGAATTCAATTATCATAGGGTACATAATGAAAAAATTGTATGTACATATAGCATCACATGTAGAAAGAATTGTATATATAAACATCACATTGCATTCCATAATCATCAAATGCATACATAAAATTTAGCCATTATCATATAGAATCAATATCACATCATAGACTGCATAAACACATCATAATGTAGAAATGATCATCCATAACATGTATATACATCATCTAGCTGCATAATCATATAGAAATAAAGAATGCATCATCATAAATAGAATTGTATATCATATAGATGCCACCAAAAATTATATATATATCACTCAAAATAACATGTGTCATAGTACAATTTCAGAATGTATCAATAAATAAAAAGGAGTTCGTAGGCTCTATGATCAAAGCACGATGACTACAAATATGAAAATTTCAATGTGTTCCACTTCCGATACTCCCATGTGGTGAATGTGGTGACATTTTTCGCTAAGGTACTCTCTATGTGGTGGGAGACTTGTCATATGGACCTATCCTCGATGGTCCTACCATACCCTCTGTGCTTTGTGTCCTCATCTGACTCCTGCTCTGTGATCTATGGCTATGTGCCTCAGAAAAACTAGGAGCTCATCTCTCAGTGGGCACCACTGACTCATACAAATCCTTGTAATAGGAGGCCCTCTCCACTGCCCTGACTAACTCACAAGAAAAACCATTAGATAATGAACCACTATAGAGACATATGATCTCAATAATCTACTGCTCCACCTTTGCATGCTCCTCTAATAATGCCTCCTCGGCAACATGCTCTCCTCTGATCTCCACTCCACCCCTAAGATCCAGCATTGGTATATCCTCTACCTCCACCTCAGCCTCGCAGATAGGTGATAATCCACCTAACCAACCACCTCTTCATCCCTGCTGACCTCGTCTCCCACCTCTACCACCACCACCTCTCCCATCATCACCACCATGCCTCCAACCCTATGACCACCTCTACCTCTACGCCAACCTCTCGGCCCTTTCCCTCATCTCTCCACTGGGGCAAGCTGATCTAGATCTTTGTATGGCACAGGACAATGCACAACCCACCAGGTATCATACGAAACTATAGTCCTTGGATCCAGTGCTCCACCCCTCCACCCCTCCATCCCCTCTATAAAGGATATAATGCTTGAATTTTTTCCTTTGTAGTAGCCATTCGTATCATAGGCCCCCACCAAGGAACCTCTCTAGATGATTGAGCAAACTCTTCTTGTCCTCTAGGCTCATCCTGCACCTCACCAAAATGTCTCAATACACGGTCTAGAAAATGTCTCTCTATAATGTGAACACTAGAGATGATCCTCCCTATTAGGTACTATGTCTTCCAATAGTAAGGTAAATGCTTGTCCTCATCTAACCATCACTCATAGTCCATGTATAGTCTCCATGTAAACTAAACTAATGTGTCCAATGCATGTCTCTAGTATCCTATGTCTCCCACATGACTCTGTGTGATGTTTCCCACATATTAGAAAACATTAGGGAATCTTGCATCTCACTCAATAGTAACAGGAGGACAAAACACAACAATGTGTTCTCATGCCCAAACCATAAGAAGATTAGTCCCACAGCTCATCGACTATGCATCTCTATAAGCTATGTCATTAAGATGGAAGTAAAGCATGGCTAATAAATAGGGACCCCAAGCATATACAAACTCTCTCTCTAGCATCCCAACTAATATCTCCCCCCACCCAATAGGAAATCCATGACCTTCATGGTCAAAAAGAGTTATCCTAGCTATCAATGCACATAGTATACAATCAATTCGTTCATATCTATCAGCTAGCACCTACCACCTAATCTCATAATGATTTATGCCTAATCTCCTAATATCATCATACACATAATATCTAGTGATCTCGCTATAACCACATTTAGTATCATACATCACTTGCTCACCTCTAATAGGAAATCTAAGGATCCTATATACATCCTCCAATGTAACAATTTCCTCTCCAATAGGCAAGTGAAATGAGGAAGTCTCAGAATGCCATCTCTCACACAAGGTAGTGAGCATACCTCTATTTTCCCAAATCATGGGCATGGTGCAAATGTGGTGTAGACCCAATCGCCATAGCAATCAAGTCTCTGCACTCTATAAATAGTCTCTGAGCTCAAATGTATCCGGCCGTGACTCCCAGGTATAGATCAAATCTAGGGTAACTTGCAAAGAGCATTCAAACAATGTGTCAAACATCAAATCATTTCATCTTTCTATCACAATTTTTTTTCCAAAATTTGATAGTCAAATGCGTCATTTCAAAGACAAATGTGGTGCACATATCATATGCGTCATTCTAAGTTTAAAATGCGGTGCACAACAATACATGCGTCATAAAAACAAGCATATGCGTTCCACTTTACAAATGCGTCACAAAACCAGACAACCCAAAGTAATAGGAAAATGCGTCAAAATAACTGCAGATGCATTGCATTTTAATTACCTATCTAATATGCAAATGCAGTTCATTTTTAACAAATGTGTTTAACACTCCTGCATGTGCCTAAACTAATCTCATATTTGATGTATAAAATCAAATGCAGTGCATAAATTAACAAATGCATATGTTCCCTAAATTCCCTAAAAATTCCTAGGTGCTATTTAACATATGGGTCGTTTCACGCCAAAATTTGTTGCATATGAACACATATGAGGTGAACTAAAAATGACACATTTAAAAATTTGACTTTGACTGCCTAAATCTAGATGAAAAATCAAGAGATCGTTCAAAGGTACTTACCGAGGGTCACGCGTCGGTTGGCCGTCGGAAGGTCCAAATCTTGTATTTGCGATGATGGGTGTATGGAACTAGAGACATCTTTGCTAGGTGCTTAGAGCAAAATCTTCAATTCTTCAACTCTATAGGGTGCAAATGATTTGAATTTCACCCTAATTTCTATTTATACCTAGGGTTTAGGTGGTATTTCTTTTGACCTTGTCTATTGGCCACATAAACTTCCATCTTCAATCGAACCGTACACGTCCCTAACACATATAAATTTAATTTTATCAACTCCATAGCATTTATGACCATCAAATTAACTTATCGAGACTAATTCCATTTTTTTTTTGAATTTTTTCAAAAATTTGTCAATTTTCTTGAGGGGGCATACCCTAACCTATTTCATACCAGGGCATGACTAGGGCATGTTTTTAACAATTTTCTTTGACACAAAAGCCGAAACGACATTGTATCAAAGAGGGGCAAACTGTAGACACCAAAAATTGGTCTAGGCCTGCGAGTACCATTTTTGACATAATTTCTAAATAACCATGTTCACGATTAAATAATGTTAATTATTTAATTATTTCCTATACACATCTTTCTTCTATTAATTAAATAAACTTTAATGATTTAATTAATTCATTATGACTATTATTCAACTTTGATTAATTAAATAAATCTTATTTATTTAATTACATCCCTAATTAATTAATTCTCTTTCTGAATTAAATAATTTATTATTTAATTTACCCTTTATCATATTTTGACTATAATTAAATATTCTTTTCAAATTATTTAATTATTCAATTAACCTTTTCAAATGTCAATTAAATAAATCATTATTTATTTAATTAAATCTTTCAAATTTTGAATGTTGAATTAAATAAATATTTAATTCATAAAAAGAGTTATTTCTATCACATTCTTCTATTGCCTACTTAACTAATTATTCACTCACCATCTGACTCGAGATCTATTTAAATCCGTCAATTATCTCCTGATTTGATGTCTGATTATCTCTACGAAGAGACTCTCTATCTTGATCAGTCAATCTAATTCTCTTATGCATGAACATATTTACTAATTAAATGTCTTTATTTAATTAATTAAATCATATGTGCATTTGAGCATATTGTTGTCAAGTTCTAACTTTATCCTTTTCATCCAATTCTTATCTTTCTAATTTTTGAAGACTTTCAACTGAAGATTAAGTCATTTATTTAATCTTGATCTCTTAGTTAGTCTATTTTTGAAGTCTTAACTCGAGATTAAATTATTATTCTAATTTAATCTTTATCTTGTAGAATTTCCCAACTCACGTTCTAACTGACACAAATCTCACATCGTATGGTATTCATCAATCTAGATTGTTGATCTCTCTTTCGAATCAGAGCTGATCTTTCAAAAACCAATTTCTTATAAATTGACTTGGCATTCGTCATTATTCCTCCTCTCGAAATCAATTCTTTTGGAAGAACTTGTTAATCTTTGATATTTTTCTGTAATCACATACATCTAGGCTATACTTGCACACTTATGAAAATCTAAGGGCAATTATACTACAAAAGGAAAAATGGAGAAGGACAATCATGATAATTTGAAGGAGTTTACAGATATTCAGTGAGACTATTTCATGTTTTCCTTTTTTTTATTAATTCATGATTTTTTGTTTAATTTAGATTAATGCATGTTTAGATTAGATTTAACTGATCTTGCTTGGAGAGTTATTTTATCTACATTATAGAGTTCATTATGATGTAGTTAAATGAGTCTTCAGATATTTGTGCAAAACCTTAGATTATTCCTTGTGTTATCAGAGTAATCTGACTAAAGACGAGATTTCCCTTGATATTAATGGTTATTTGGATTCATACTAGGCAAGTGATGTTGGTAGAAGATGATCCACTAGTGCTTATTTGTTTACTTTATTTGGTGGTGCAATTAATTGGATAAGTAAGTGGCGTGTTGTAGTTTCTTTTTCTACTACTGAAGCTGAGTATATGGAAGCTACTCATTCTTGTGAAGAATTCATTTGGCTTAAAAGACTATTTTTAGATATTGGAATAAAACAAGTTGCAGTAAAAATTTATTGTGACAATTAGAGCATGATACCCATAGCTAAGAACTCGACATTTCATGCTAGGACCAAGAACATTGATGTAAAATATCATTTTGTTAGAGATATGGTCGAAGATGGCATGGTGAAGTTAGTTAAGGTAGAGACTTTGATGAATGTTTTTGATTCATTAACTAAGCCTATGAGCATAAATAAGTTTAGATGGTGTTCAAAGTCTATGGTCCTCTTGGCCCCTAGAAATTAAGAGATGATGTTTATACACACTATCATTGCTCTTGCGAGGTGTTCGACAAGTGGGAGATTTTTTGGGAAAGTGTGTCAAACTTGCAATTACATAAGGTTTAGTATTGATAGGTAAGCATGGGGACACAAGGGTTACCCCCTCGTGAGGGGTCCTGGGGGATCATCCCCTATTGGTCTGAGGGCCATCCCCTGAAAGTTAAATTATATATATATATATATATATTATTATTGTAAATCTGGACCATTCATCATTAGGTCTCAAATCTCACGATCGATATTTTTTTGGCTTGACTTACCCTAGAATGCAACCTTATTTTATGAAGGCATTATATTACAGTTGTGTCATGTGATGTATTCTAAGAGTCTGATAGCGGTCGTGTTACCTCTATATCTTTAGTTGGTGATACTCCTATGAGAAGCTTGTTCTACAAGTATATTATAATATTCATGATTTCAAAATAATTTATTGGGTGGCTTTTGGACTATGTCTTTTTTCTCCGAAAAGGGTTTTCACAATATAAATCACTATGTTGTAGGTATGATATTTATGTTTATTTCTATTTAAGCTTTTGTTTGAAAGATCTATGAAGTTTTGCATTATCCTCCTACCAAGATTAGTGTAAGAAGGTGTTACACTACCTTAGCTTCCTTACAACTATAATGTGCTCCTATGTCAAAACATGGAGGAGTGTCACACTTGCAAATAAGTTGGTAGTAGATTGGTACACCACTTGATGCATTCCATGATATAAATGAGCTAATATTCATGGACCCCATACATAAACCCTACCATCCTCCAACATGTGCTCTAGAACACCAATCGAGCATGATATACCCACATATGAGTCTAGCTACCACAAGGATGATGTCATCAATGATCTCGATGTACTACCAAATGTCGATTTGTCCATTATAAATCTCAAGCTTGTTGTCATGAAAGGTATATGCACCCGAATCTCGAGCATACATGAAATCTGATATACACCAATGACACCAAGGAAATCAACATCCATCTTAGTCAAATGAACCATTTGATCCAAAACTTTAGGTTGTCACTCAAGCATAGCAATATGGGATCAAATACAACCTACAAGCATAGCGCCTCCAATGTCAATTTGTCTTAAAAAATTGAAAATAAACCTAACTTTTCAAGTCCTAATTTAAAAGAGATATTTTTTTCAAAATCATAATTTAACAATATTAAAAAAGAACACTTTTATAGAAGCATCACTTTAATATTTTAGAAGTGAGTTTTTTCACAAACTTGTCACTTCATCACAAAAAAAATTGAACCAATATTTTGATGCAAGAGGGTACTCCCCTCTACCAACCAACTTCAAAACATAAATAGAAACTCACAGACAAATGATTGCAACAAACATTAATTTTATTAATTAAATTACAAAAATAAATTCAATCAGTCATTCATGGCCTCATCCTTCACAAATTTCCTACTCCTTTGTTCCCTCAAGCTCTCAACTCATTCTCAGATCTCCCTCATTTGTCCCTCTTCTTTTTTTCCTCTTTCCTCTTATGCACCTCACTTTATGCGCAACCCCTTCATTTCTTCCCACATTGCTCCTCTCTAACCCCTTCTCTCCTCTTATTTGTCTCAGCTAAACTATGACTATTGGAACTCTATTAGGTCCATTTGAATTCTATCCCTTGATATAATAAAATATTGATGATCCATAGTCCAACCCGCAGTCCCACCTATCTTTCTTTATAGCGGCTGTAGGTGATAGTTAACCCACAATAGTTATGCCAACCACACACTACAGTATCACAATCAATCTAACCCTTGTCTGTGGATGTGTGGTTTCCAACCTTGTCCTATGTTACCATAGACCTTCCCACTACTGATTATAGGTATGAAGTGTCCTATGATACCACAATAGACTAAACACCCTGTCTGTGAGGGTGCATTCTCCCACCATACCGCAGGTTGAACAAATGACTATTGTGGGGGTGTAATTTTTCTACTATACCGCAAGCCTACCAAATGACCGTCATGGGGTGCGATCACCCTACTATACTATGAGCCTACTAGATGACCACTACAGGGGTGAAGTAAAGAAACTTTTTGATATGTAATTCGAAGGTTGATTCTCACCATACTTGATTGACATCAAAGTTCTATGAGGCTAATAAATTCCCATGAACACCAAACAAGAGCAAACTGTTAGAATCCAAGATCACCTGCATGCAAATGGATACCTGTCACATGCAAAAGACATGCAAAACCAAGAAGATGTTCTGCAAACCTCAAAGTGTAAAATGCATTATTAGAATCTAAGTTATTACAAAGAGATCAATCCTTATGAGGAGATCAAGAAACCCTAAAAGGGAAACCCTAAATGAAACCCTAGTGTGCACACTTAATAATTAATCAATTATTAATGTGCCTAAGTTTAGCTTAAGCAACTAGAGGAATAAGTGACTTAATTAATTAACCAGTATGATGTAATTAATTAAGCGTAATAAATTATTACTCTAACACCCCCCCTTAAGATGAACTTAGGAAGAAGCTAAAACACTAGAATAAGATGCATGCAAGAAAAGATGGGTCCCGGCAACTAGGCCTGATCAGGTACCCATTTACAAATGCAAGAAAGAGGTAGAGGAGGAAAACCCAGTGGGACAAAACCCCCCTACAATGATATGACATGCTGCAAAGAAGCACTGGAAGAACACTGTAGAGTAACACTGGAACCGCAATCTGGCAAGCAAGGAAAGATACTTCTGTCTACAAGAAACCATATCGGAATCATAATCATGCAATAGCAGACCCGATGCCACAGAAGACTTGAAAACTCCAAACGGGAACAACTCTGGAATCTATGAAGCAACAGTCGATTATTAAATGATGTATCACTGAAAATGAAGTGCAAAGATGCAAGAAGCACTCTCCCAACTGTCAAAATATCCAAGTAATCTCCAAAACACCCATCGGGCCAAATCTGGATTAACGAAAAACCTGGGATAGATACAGAAAAAAGTGCATGGACAGCAACATAGAGCTCCTCAATACCTTTCCAACGCCGCAAAGATAGCGAAAATTGGAGATCGTGGCAAAAATTTATGAGCTCGGAAGCATAAAAAGTACATCTGACTTCAACCAACAATAAATGCAGTAAAACAGGAAAATACTGAAAAATAAACTGCACCAAATGAAAGTGCTCTGATACCATGTTAGAATCCAAGATCACCTGCATGCAAATGGATACCTGTCACATGCAAAAGACATGCAAAACCAAGAAGATGTTCTACAAACCTCAAAGTGTAAAATGCATTATTAGAATCTCTGTTATTACAAAGAGATCAATCCTTATGAAGGAGATCAAGAAACCCTAAAAGGGAAACCCTAAATGAAACCCTAGTGTGCACACTTAATAATTAATCAATTATTAATGTGCCTAAGTTTAGCTTGAGCAACTAGAGGAATAAGTGACTTAATTAATTAACCAGTATGATGTAATTAATTAAGCGTAATAAAATTATTACTCTAACACCCCCCCTTAAGATGAACTTAGGAAGAAGCTAAAACACTAGAATAAGATGCATGCAAGAAAAGATGGGTCCCGACAACTAGGCCTGATCAGGTACCCATTTACAAATGCAAGAAAGAGGTAGAGGAGGAAAACCCAGTGGGACAAAACCCCCCTACAATGATATGACATGCTGCAAAGAAGCACTGGAAGAACACTGTAGAGTAACACTGGAACCGCAATCTGGCAAGCAAGGAAAGATACTTCTGTCTACAAGAAACCATATCGGAATCATAATCATGCAACAGCAGACCCGATGCCACGGAACACTCGAAAACTCCAAACGGGAACAACTCTGGAATCTATGAAGCAGCAGTCGATTATTAAATGATGTATCACTGAAAATGAAGTGCAAAGATGCAAGAAGCACTCTCCCAACTGTCAAAATATCCAAGTAATCTCCAAAACACCCATCGGGCCAAATCTGGAATAATGAAAAACCTGGGATAGATACAGAAAAAAGTGCATGGACAGCAACATAGAGCTCCTCAATACCATTCCAACGCCGCAAAGATAGCGAAAATCGGAGATCGTGGCAAAAAGTTATGAGCTCGGAAGCATAAAAAGTATATCTGACTTCAACCAGCAATAAATGCAGTAAAACAGGAAAATACTGAAAAATAAACTGCACCAAATGAAAGTGCTCAGAACCAGCTTTCCGGCGATATCTCGTTTGCCCAATTTCGATACCATATGCCCAAGTTATGCAAAAAAGAAAAAAACTGCTTCTTTAGAGAAAACTAGGGTTAGGAGGGGCAAGGAGGGGCCGTACAGACGCTGACGTCAGCGGTTCACGGGCATAAATTTGACGGCCTGCAAGCCGTCACCGCAAAAAATCACTCCCTGCAGAAAAATTTTTAGGCCGTTGGTCACCATATGACCGCGGGCTAAGCAGAGGGGGCTGGAGTGGGCCGGGGGGCCGGGCGCGAGCACCTGGTCATCCATATGACCTCGGCCGAGCAGGGGAGGGCCCGCGGGGGCTGAAGGACCCGGTGGCGGGTGGGCTGAGCGCCGCTCAGCGGTGGCGGACTGGCGGCGGAGGACGGCGGCGGCGGTGAAGCGGTGGCCGCTTGGTGGCGGGCCGGTGGCCGCCGGTGGCCGCCCGGTGGCAGGATTCTGCAAAACTGGAGGCCGAGATCGCCGATTTCGCCTTTTCCTGATTTTTGTGCTTTTCGCTGAAGCGTGCTGGGGAGGCCGTACGGCTTCCCTAGCAAAAAATTTTGCCTCAGAAACCAACTGCTCGAAAATGGACGATTTGACAGGCGTTTCTAGGGTTTTGGGGTGCTGCGAACGCGATGGCGACGTCCGTTTGAGCCCATAGTGTCCCGAAAATTTGGCTACCCCCAGATCTTGCAAAAAATGATGCCTGTGGAAACCCTTGCACTTGAAACTCACTGAGAAGCCATATCTTCAGATCACGAACAGGCAGCGGCAGGTCTGGAGCTCTGATACCATGTTAGAATCCAAGATCACCTGCATGCAAATGGATACCTGTCACATGCAAAAGACATGCAAAACCAAGAAGATGTTCTGCAAACCTCAAAGTGTAAAATGCATTATTAGAATCTCAGTTATTACAAAGAGATCAATCCTTATGAAGGAGATCAAGAAACCCTAAAAGGGAAACCCTAAATGAAACCCTAGTGTGCACACTTAATAATTAATCAATTATTAATGTGCCTAAGTTTAGCTTAAGCAACTAGAGGAATAAGTGACTTAATTAATTAACCAGTATGATGTAATTAATTAAGCGTAGTAAAATTATTACTCTAACACAAACCAAAATTGAAAATTAAACTAGAAATTTTTTTTGGGTGATGTTGATTGCCAATTTGCTTAGATGCTCCTGCATCAGACACACCGGGTAGAAAGATTGTGAGGATAAGCTCACAATGGTGGAGTACAGTGATAGATCATTCATGGGATACAACCCACTATAGATCGACCACCTCCACCAAAATCCCACAACATCCCTCACAAATTCTATATGCAACCAATTTGCAATCACATGATCAACTAATTCTTTATTCTCCTCAACCATATGAAAATTCAACTCATCACTAAATTCAAAATTAAGTTTTACCTCTTTCTCTTTTGTTGTTACAACATAATCCTCTAATACTGCAATCACTTCTTCATTTTGTTTCACCTTCATTTCTCTTACCTCTTCTTCCACTATTGCAATTTCATCATCTATTGCAACATTTGTTATCTTAGTTGTATCTCATTATTGATTGTTGTAAAATTTTCCTTCCACTCATCCTCTATCACCACCATCTTCAGAAATAGATCTTCTTCAACCTTTCCAACCTTGGTTGCAATCTCTTATCTTTCCTATTGATCCTTTTGCACAAGGACCTCCTCTTCTTTTTCTTCAGTTTGCATACCTGCTGCAACCATTTCCTTCTTCTCTGCATCCTTCAAAGGATTATCATCCACTTCTTTCTCACCTACTAAAACTTTGATGTTTCTCTCTTCCTTTGGTTTATCCCGCAATGGATTCAACACATATTTCTTCCCATCCTTTACTATGCTAGAAGTGTTTTCTGGTGCTATTATGTACAACCGCCCTATCCCAAAGCCAATGTTGACCCAACGAAACATGAAAAAAATCCATGAGTACTATATCACACACAATTTCATCCTCATATCTACCAATATGAAAAATCACAATGCTTTGTTCACTTACCAAAATTTGATGACCTCCTTGCAACCAAGAGACATAGTATGGCTTTGAGTGCCTCATCCGCTTCAAGTTCAATTTCTCAACCACTTCCAATGCAACCAGATTATCTCTCCTATCATTGTCCACCATTACTTTGTAATATTTTCTACCAGACTTGCATACAATTTAGAACAAATCACTCCTTCTAATGGGTTCTTTTGTCACTTCATGTGGCTTCAAATATTCCTTCTTCATACACAAACTCTCTCCATATTTACAAGAATTTTTTCCAAAAAATTATGACACACTCTCTATTTGCAACCACGAGCAAATTATAATTGACACTCACTACCTATGAAGGTTCTCTCTACAACAAACTCTCACAACTATCCTCTACCCAATAGTATTCTGGAAGATGTACCCTCATGGTCTCTTCTACCCAATTCCTCTAAATGGAAGAGATTTTCACACCTTCTACCCAACCTCATCTTTGTTGGAGGATAGTCAACATGATTCCAATAGAATAAATGGGCTCTTAAGGATTCTACACTCTACACAAAATCTTCACCCATGGTCCTGGTGGATACTCTCCATGCTCAAGATTACCTGTTCTAATACCAATTGATGCAAGATGGTAGTCCCCTCTACCAACCAACTTCAAAACACAACACAAAATCATAGACAAATGATTGCGACAAAATTTAATTTAATTAATTCAATTACAAAACTACATTCAATTAGCCATTCATGGCCTCATCCTTCATAGATTTCCTACGTCTCCTCTATCCCCTTGAGCTCTTGACTCTTTCTAAAATCTCCCTCATCCTTCCCTTTTCTTCTTTTTTCCTCTTCCCTCTTGTGAACCTCACTTTATTCACATCACCTCCATTTCTTTGTGTGTTGCTCCTCTCTAGCCCCTCCTCTCCCCCCGTTCATCTTGGATAAAATATGACCATTTGAATTTTGGCCCTTGATCTGAGAAAATATCAATGATCAATAGCCCAACCCGTAGTCCTTCCTAGCTTTCTTTACAACAATTGAGGGTGATGGTTAACCCACAATAGTTACACCAACCACACACCACAGTACCATAATCAATCTAACCCATGTGCACAGGTGTGTAGTTTCTAGCCTACTCCCACATTACTATGGACCTTCCCACTACTGGTCGTTGGTATGAAGTGTCTCATGATGGGTATGTGCAAGATCATCATAGAAAAGATAGGCCCTTAAGTGGTGATCAAAATTCAGAAAATTAGAGTTAGGGAAATTGACATAAAAATTTCAATAATTTATCTATATTATTTCAAAAATATGTAAGAATAGAATCTGTCGTAAATTGAATGTATTTTCTAAATAACTAGATTTTTTTTTTTTTTAAATCTATTTGGTGAAAATTTGAAATTTCAATGCAGTAGTACTTAAATTTCAGGGAAAAATAAGAAGTAGGTGTCTTTCTGACCACCCTAACCACAATAAAATGATAATATTTTTTTATAAAATTTTAGATATAAGTAGATGACTAATGTCTCAATGTGATGCATATTTTTTTTTAATTTTTTTCCAAGTAAATAATTAATTATGAATTGTTTATTACAACTTTTGAAAACTATAAAAACCCGTATGTCTAACCACCTTAACTTGGTCAAAACTTCATAAAATTCAATTTTCTTTTTTAATCCTATAGTATGTGAAGCATATAATGTGACACATGTTTCAGATTCAAAAAATGTGATACTATTTGAAAGCTATGGATGTTTTTCAATCAACCTATCAATCAGGAATTTAGTCATAATTCAAATAGAAAATGAATAATAATTATTTATTAAATTCAAAGTAAAGAATAATTTATATTTGTGGAAAGTTGAGAATCTCCTTTAAAAACCCTTTGTGTTTCATCAATTTTGGGTAAAAAAAAGTTATCAGCCACATGGGCCATCATATCACTTACATATCGCCACTTTTTGGCCCATCATGATCCTGCACATACCCTGATACTACAATAGCCTAAATCCCTTGTTCACGGGGGTGTGGTCTCCCACCATATAGCATGCTAAATAGATGAACACTATAGGGGTGCAGTTTTCCCACCATATTGTGAGCCTACCATATGACCACCATAGGGGTGTGGTTTCCTCGCTATATCACAAGCCTAATAGATGACCACTACGTGGGTATGGTAAAGATACTTTTTGATTTGTAATGTGAAGGTTGATTCTTGCCATACTTGATTGACATTGAAGTTATGTGAGGCTAAGAAATGCTCATGAACACCAAACCGGAGCAAACCAAAACTAAAAAATTAAACTAGAAATTTATTGGGTGATATCGATTGCTAGTCTTCCCAAATGCTCCTGTATCATCTTTCTAAGTCACTCGCTTATGCAAAATCATCACACTTCTTGCAAAAGTGTCACATCAATGTTCAAATATGTCATGTCGGGTTGCAGAAGCATCAAGTCTAACTCAATGTGCTTGTTGACCTAATTTTTCTTAGCATTTAATGCACCTAAAACTATATGTAAAGGTAAAAGGGTTAAGTGCATATCGAGGGGTCTTCTTCGATAGATTGTTGGAACTATCATACTACATCAACATGGTGTGGGTCATGTAAAAGATGAGCCATAGTGAGAAGGTGTGTGTGAAACAAAATTTTTGAGCTTTAAAAACCCTAATCTCTCAAAGTTCAAATGAATTGAAAATGACTTCAAATCCCTATATATTGTCCCAAAACTCTAGGTTTTCATCCCTCCCACCCCCATTAGCCTATTTATCACCTTTCCCATATTTCATAATCAGTTTATTGGCCTCCTAGGACCCAATTATTCCACCTCTTCTTCACTAAACCTATCCCTCATCATGTCATGAGCCCAACCTGAAAATTAACTTTTTTAGCTGCTATCTCTAGGGGGTAACCTACCATCCTTCCTTCATCCACTGAGGCATAGTGGGGCATAAGAAAAATTTAAGTTTTTTCCAATCAACATCATGTCTTTAAAACAACATAACAAGTACATTGTCTCAAAGAGGGGAAAATTGTAGACACCTAAAATTATCTGAACACATGGTCCACTCATAATTCTCCTTTTAACATCATTTTCCTCATTATATCTTGATTCCTCAATTTTAATTAAATAATTCTTAATTATTTGATTAAATTCATTTTTTCTTCTATTAATTGAATAATTAAAATTATTTGATTAATTCATCATTTTTTTATTGGTTTCCCTCTTTTCAAATTAATTAAATATTTTTGGATTTTTTAATTAAATTAAATTGCTATCTTCCTACTTTGAATCAATTATTTAATTAATAGTAATTTTCAACTAAAATGATGAATTTGTGGGATGGATTCTATCATATGGTTTTAAGACATAGAGAACACCCACATTTCTAATTTCATTTAAGGATATCCCTTGAGATCTCAGTGAAAAGGAGAGAGATATTGCAAGAGGACTATCCTCGGGGCTGAATATAGACTAATGAGGGGTTAAACACCAAGTTTTGACTTGGAAAAGATAATGAAATGCAATATGAAATGAAAAACCCTAATAAGATGCAAAATTAGATTAAATGACTTATAAATGAAAATAAAACAACACAAAAAACTATAGAGCAAAATGTGTGCACCTGGAAATCTAGAGAGGGTTGGAAGTAGTCTTGAAATGTTAGAAATTCTAACTTTTTGACCTAGTGGGACTCATTCATCATTCTGAGTGAATTAGTTCCAGTTCTAGATTTTTGCACAGGAGAAAGTTCCAGACAAAAGGGTATCTGAATCTGCAAAGATCTCTGAAAAATACCTACAATCAAACTCATTCGCCACTTATGGAGAATGAGTCTAGTTTGGATTTTCTAGAACTTCAAGGTCCAAATCTGCTCTTCTTAGTCTAATCAATCTACTTCTCCAGGTTTGTGGATCCGAAACTCTGATTTCAAGGCTTTAGATGGCCTTTTAGTGAAGATTATGACCTTGCAAATAAGGATACAACTTCAACAAGCTTGTAACATAATCTTTAGTTATCTCTCAAGCTCCAAGAAACCTAGATCTCCAATCACACATGTAAAGAGAAGAAAACTTGCTGATTTTTAGTGAATAGGGGTTTGCCTTGGTCAAACCCCTTTTAGGTAATTAAACCAAATGATGAAAAAATGAAACAAGGACATGAAACATGAAACATAGGGTATGAAACATAAACAATGATACCTTTAATGTTTTCTTGTAAATCATGTATTATAAATCTGCAACTCAACATGAAATGGCCATGAAGGATGTAGATCTTGATCTTGACAATAGGAGTAGAACAATGCTTGATCTTGGATCTTCAATGCTACATAATAACACTAGCTCAACAACATACTTAATGCTTGATATGCTTGACATGTTGATGGATCTTGAATTGTTACACCAATTGATGAAAAATTCTACCCTTGAATGTCTTAGATATGACCTTGAATTCTCTCTTGATGCTCTTGTGAAATGTTTGAATTATTAACTCTTACTTTCTTGACTTGATATCATGAATGCTTATTTTTCTTAGGTGAAATGAGGATGTGAAAGATTTTTTATATAGGAAATCCACTCAAATTACCATTTATTTCATCCCAAAAGCTGACATAGAAGAAATTTGAACTTAAAACCAAATTTTCTCACTTAGAACCTTGAAAATAGGCCAAATGGATCTCATTCGCTATCTATGGGGAGTAAGTCCACCCTGGATGGGACTCATTCACCCAAAGTGGTGAATGGGTCCCACAAGGCCTATTTTGAGTGCTAAAGTGTCAAGGAGTGTGCAAATTTAGCTTATTTGTTGATCTCGTTAGGTTTTTGATTGAAATATGCCTTGGGAATCATAATATAGGGTCTTAGGGGCCTATTAATGATGATATAAAAGCACTAAATGCAATAGCTCCCTAAATCCAATTTGAAAGTGTAAATAAATATACTTTACAACACTAAATTAAGGAAAAAATAGGTATTTTTAGCTTAAAAGGGTCCTAAATCCAATGTGAAAGTGTACAACACATTACAATAGTAGATTAGGTACAATTAGTTTATAAGCCTCCTAAATTCAATGTGAAGGTGTAAATGAATACACTTTACAGCACTAAATTAAGGCAGAGTTAGGTTTATTTAACTTTAAAAGGGCCCAAAAACTAATGTGGATGTGTAAATATCATCACAATACTAGATCAAGGCAATATCAAGTCCAATTTATCATTAATTATTCCCAAATCAAGCAATGAAAAGGGTGACTCTTTTTTTGTCATTACATCTAGCCCCCACTTTAGTGAGAGGATGAACTTGCTTCCAAATCACACTAAAGTAGACATTCAAGAGGGGTTCGAGTGCGCCAATGCAGATGGTCTAGGATAACAAAGATTGATGAAGCGGTCAAGCCCCTATGATCCATGATCCTAAGTCAAACTGACATAAGAATGAAAGGACACACACAATATGTATGATATGCAGTAAAACAAGATACAAAAACATGCAATGTCAATGAGTAAAAGAAGAAATAAAAACATAAAGAATAACTAATAGTAAAAAGAAGTGGATCAGGCGTTGACCATTTGTCCAACACGATGTTGATTAGATCTAAGTTGTTTGTTCAAAAAATTGCACTCACTCTGAGGCAACCAAACTTCAATTTTTCCATTGGGTGAGTGATCCAAGAAGGTGAGACACATACGACTGATATACACTCAGACACACATGGGTGGATAAGGGAAAGTAATTCCCTCATTTGTCTTCTCGTCAAAACCATACAAAAGTTATACCTCGTGATAACTTTGACAAGGTGCCATGCAACAAATGATCTTCAAGCATAATGAGGAAATCAAAGCTTTCATATGCTTGGAGCTCATGAACAAACAAGATGGCTCCACAGGAATGCAAAGTCTGTTATGCAAGGTGGCCATATAAAAATTGTTGTAAATGGAAAATAGTGTAAGGTGTATGATTAATGGTGAAAAAGGGCATATAAAATTTCACTCTTTCTCCAACTAATCACTCAATAATGTCCTAGGAGTCTTAATTGGATTGAATAAAGACCTCACAAGGTGAGTCAATTCACAATGAGGAAGACCTAAGAGGGGGTTATTTCAGCTTTAAGGGGGTTCACCACCAAGCAAACACTTGGAAAAGACAAACGAACATTCAACCTACAAAACCTAGTTATGCAAGCTAAATGAGATATGCAAATAATGAAATTATGCAATAAGGAGATATGATATGTGTACTTGGGAAGTCTAGAGATGTTGTGAGGATTCTATAAATGTAAAGAAGCTGCCAAAAAGTGATATGGAGGACTAAGACTCCCTAGGTGGCATATTAGTCTCACTGCTAATTATGGGGCAGATACAAAGTCTTTAGATGCCAGAACCAGATCTAAAAGAATCTCTAAAAAATATACCTAGGAGGACTAAGATGCCCAAGGTGGCATCTTAGTCCCATTTTGAATTTTTGGAATTTCTATGTGTGGTATCAAAACTTAATATTTGAACTCCCTTCTTGACCAATTCTTCATATCCAAACCTATAAAAAAGACTTACAAAACAAAATAATTTGGATTGATTGTTTATGGGGGTTTTCCTTGGTCAAACCCCTTGTTTGGTAATTAAACCTTATGAGAAATCATAAATCTGAAAATGGAAATGTGTGTGTGGCCTAATCTTAAGTGTGTCTAAGATTATGCAAGCTATAATATGAATAAACCCTATTCAAAATGTGTTTGAATAAGATTCCTAAGATGCAAATGTAAATGACCTATAGAGGAGATCTCTAATCACCCTAACAAGTCACAAACATGAAATGTACCTTCCTTAGGAAAAGAATAGAGGAATAATGGAATATGTAATTAATCAAGAAACAAGTCCTTAGGCTTGGATAAATGGCTAGTTGCATCTCCAACCTAGAATCTCTCATGATCCACAATAGGCATCTGTATACAACTAAAAAATTGGTCTAGAGAATCTGATTAATTGAATATGACTTATTTGACTAATTATCCTAAATTCCTCTACTATTAAATAAATATAAATATTTTTATATAGTTCACATTTAGATTCTTCTAAATTCTTCTATTATTTCATCTTAATTAAATAAAAAAAATGAATACTTTGTTTTATTTAATTATCAATTTCCCCTATTTTATTCTATCATATCATTTAAATAAATTAAACAAAGGTTAAACACTTTATTTGTTTAATTATCACTTCCTTCCATTCTAATTTAATAAACAACTCTTATAGTTTGTTTTATTATATTATTTATTTCCCTTTTGCTAATTTAAATAAATCAAAATATTTAAATAAAGGCATAAATCAAATTCCTCTATTTACTCAAAACTAAATTAGATATCATATGTCTAATTTATGTCTAAATTAATTGATTCAATCTTCACAGGAAACTATGGAGACAAATTGGAGACAAATTTGAATCAATCTCCCAATCCTCTTCCATCAATTCTTCCTATCATCTTGCCTAGTGTTTTCATGGGTAGGAACCAATCCCAAAATCTTCTCCAGCTTCTTCATCTCTCACCATTCAATCCTCCAGATTGAATCCAGGCCTCTATTTGTTGCCCCTGTGCAAATGTGCTACCAGGAAATCTATAAATATAGCCCTACACAACAAATAAAGGATCCCAACTTTATGCAAACTTACTCTATAGCAATAGCATCAAGCAATCATCAAGCAATCATCAAGAAATCAAAGTATCATAGAATTTTAGAATCATAATCATGGTTGCATACTGTAGCTTTCATCCATCAGTTTTCATGTCAAGCATAGATTAAATTAGCTTCTTTTTATCATTTAGATATTATCGTACATGATTAGATCATTGTATCAGCATCATTTCGTTCTTTAAATTGTCATTTCAATAGTCATAGTGGTTTATTAAATCTGAGAGCTTCTTAACTTGATAAATCTTTGGAGATAGGAGACAATGAGATGCTTTCAAGTTTCTTGTTTTAAATTAGTTTAATCTTAAAATATTTGATATAATGTTTCATTAAGAAGTGTATTTACATTCATACTTATTTCACACTTACAGTGTCCATTACTAATCCTTGTCAATGCTAGATCTCAACTTGAAAATAGACTTGAAGAACCTACAAAAACACAATAGAAGGCTGCTCCAAGACTTCAAAACTTCCTTCAACTTGCTCAAATTATGTCTCTTGTCTCAATTCATGTCAACTTCTATCAAATAATGTGAAAAAATGGTGTGAATCTTATGTTTATAGGTATTTCTACCTAATAACCTGATTATTGGATCTCAAAGGCTGACAAAAGGTCAAATAAATTCAAATATTTTCATTTCTTGCTCTTAATTCCTGAAAATAAAGCCCCCAAGACTAAGATTCCCTAGGTGGAGACTTGGTCCCACTAGGTGGGACTAAGATGCCACCAATGGTGTCTTGGTCCCACAAGGCTTAAGTTGCTAATTCAAAGGGTGGGTTACCAAGATTGATGGTTGTTTATGGGTTTTGGTCAAGTTTAAACTTGTAATATGCCTCGAGATGCATAAAAAGGGGTCTTAGGAGCCCATAATAAGTGACCTAAAGGGAAATTAATGCATGGGGTGCTAAAATAGGTCCAAATTAAGTTTGAAAATGCAAAGGTATATATTTTTCTACACTACATTTAGCCCCCACTTTAGCACCCATATGACACTACGTAGCAAATCAACCACATTGAATTAGACAAGTCCATCATAGGGAATTTACATTAACCATGCCACTTGAGTATATAAATTTTATGAGAACAGGAGCGAAACCATGGTTCCAATGCAACAAACGGTGTCAAAAATGGAGTTTACTAGCTCAAAATGTGTTAACTTGAATAAAAAGTACCTCTTTTCTTTTTAACAAAAATGACCTAAAAGTGCAAGCATAAAAAGATAAAAGAGAGGGTATATCACATTAATTTCATCCTTTTACCTTTTTCAAAGTGAGCTTGGATTAGAGTTAGCCACCATGTCGAGCATACATCCATCCACCTATCTGTAGATCGAGATTCTACAGGAGGCGATTGCACGAGGCGAGCTACAACACACTATGAGTGGACTTAGCCTTCTTTGTATGTCAATTTAATCATTTTTTTAATGTTTTTATGAAATTTTTAAATGAAATTATAGGGTAGGGAAGGTTTTTCTTTTATTTTTTTATATTGGCGCAAAGTGTCCCACTTTGTCGCAAAGTGTCCTAGTTAAGGAGTAAAGTATCTAGAACCCTTAATTCAAATGTCCTAGAGAAACTTTAGTACACTTTTTGAGCATTAAAGCACAAATTTAATATTTTAATACATTTTTAAATGACATTTTTCTTCTTTTCTTATGGAATACTACACCCTATCATGCCAACACCTAGGCGGCCAGATGTTTAGCTGACTTATAGAGCTTGTCTATCAACTACCTAAGGAGGAAGTCCAGATCCTCTAGGAGACAATTATTTACTAGGCCTATTATTGATGGGTGTTTTAGCACTTCTCAACAGAGGTAATGCATAGGTGCACCACCTCCCTTGAAAGGTAGAAATCTATAAATGAGCTACAAATCACTACCCCAATGTCTCTTAGGTGTCAGATCATGACTTTCTTGGAAAATCTCAGTTGATTGATGTGATTTTTCTGGTAATCTTAGGGAAGGCTTAAGTGTGCTAAATTGGAGGGAGATCAGTCCTTTAAATGGAGTTATCTAGAGTTAGGATATATATGCAGTTGCTGCAAGTTCAAAATAATAGTCTGGACTCCACTTTCATCATCATATTTGGCTTTACAATGATGTTAGAACTTTTCCTAAACTATTATTTCAAAGAAAGGGTCCAAAGGGAAGGGAAAGGAGGAAGTTCCTAGACCTCAAACTACTAATGAACAATGACAATGGAGAGCACTACAATGGACAACCTTCCTGGAACTAAGTCCCACTTAACCAAATTAACTTACAGTATCATGAAACTAGTGCTATCTTCTAAGGTCTATATATTTTCAACCATTCATTCACCATAAACATGAATAAAGATGAAGTTTAAAGTGCATCAATCAATATGAATGTTTAGACTAGCTTTACACTATTATTCATCATCAACAAATAGAAAAAAATGAACATGGAAGGGCATCAACAAAACATAACTCTTCAGCATCAGTGAACAACATTAATTAAGCTACCAAGGAATATAAAACACATAGAAATAAAAAGTAAATCCACTCAAATCTAACAACTATGAGGAGAAGAATCATGAAACATGAATGAAACCTAAGAATCAGCCAAAATTAATGAGTTTCTATTAAATTTTTAGTAGCATGTCTTTACAACAACTCAACTCTCTTTGAAAATGAGAGGAGACCCCCAATTTATAGTGTTCAAAAAGAAAAATGAGTGGCCAAGATTTAATCTCATTGTGTGTCCAAGATTCACTACAAATTAGGGTTTCACCTACCCCAAACATATTACAATTTAAAATACATTCTTGTCTTTTATCCTATTTTGTCTTCTAGTGTCCAACACTATAGTAGTTTATCTTCTAGTTGAATGCTCTTTTTTGTAGCTAAATAGTGAGGAATTTATTATCTATGATAGGATTTCTAGCCTCCTTTTGCAATGTGGCATACTCCAAAGTTTTTTTGATCATCATTTGAAGCTTATCCCATTCCATTATATCCGATTGAAGTATCTAAAATGATAATTTCTTTGATTGGCCCATCATTTGTTCCCAATTCTTCAAGCACTTGGGCATAGCTTTAGTCATTTGTTCGGATTAGATGGAGGCATTAGTGAATTCCATAAAATTTGGCATTAGCAAATTTGTTGTTCCATTCTCCATCTTCTTATGGAAATGTAGCCTAATGTCTACTGCATTTAGGTCGAGAGCTAGCATCACATAATCTGCCATCAGCTTAAGATAGTCAACATCTGCCTTGTATTCCTTGGCCCATTCTAAATTGAGTTCTACCTCTTGGAGCACTTGCTCCAAGACTTCGTTTCAGTGGTCTAAACTCATCTTCCATGTTTCAATGATCCATTGATCATTCTTTACTAGACCCAACTCCTTTGCCCATAGTTTGTCTAGAATCTTTAAGATGGCCTTGAGCTTAGGATAGGTAATCTTGTATAGCTCCATGAAGCGATGGAAACTCTTCTCGGAAGACTCTAGTTGTTTTTATAGGTTTCAAAAAAAATTTAATGTTCTGATAGCATGGCCAATGCCCATATATCCATTATAAATTACATGCCCAAACCAATCCTTAGTGGCCTTGGACCAATTCTTTATTTTCTCTAACTTGTCCATGTGGTCCTTTGATAGTATTAGTGGTGGGGATGATGATGTTGTTGGAAGTTTTTCTATAGAAGACCATTGTTGTATGTAGGTAGTAAGATCTACCACTTGTGCTTTCAATTCCTCCTTGGAGGACTAGTCTTTGATCATCTGATGGAAAATTGTAGCCACAGAATCGTGGAGCTGATCAATCTTTTCTTCCCTTGTAGTTGTGCCCAAGTCAATAGTGGAGATATTGTAGGTCACCCCTACTTCTTTATCTAGCATCAGGGTGGTGATTTGCACTGTCCAGGATCATGATGCATCCATTGTGATGTGTGATATGAATTTTGGCTTATTTTATTTCTTAGCTCCTATTTGAGCTCGGCCCGAGATTGCCTCCAATCTTTCCTTGGGATCCCTGAGGGTTGGGTCTTCTTCTATATTTTTTTCTCCAACCACCCAGGCATTTGAGATCCTTCTTTTGGTGATTCATGACCACCTTCTTCCCTCTAAATATGTTGGATCTCTTTTTCTTCATGATCAAAGGCTTCTTTTTTAATTTTCTCTTCATCCTCCTCATTTGAGTCATGGATGAATATAGCCTTTTCTTGATCCTTAGGGCTATCTTCCCCTTCAGGTGCCCTTTTTTCTTCTTCTATCTTGGGATCTGCATGTCGTTCTACCTCAGGACTTTTCTTTGTTTCAGCCTATTCTTTAGGCTTATCTTCTTCTCTAGTTTCACCTTCTTTCTTTTCTTGCTCTTACCTCTCAGGAGGTACTTCCTCTTGTTGTCCAAGGATTGTATCTTTCTCTTTTGATAGAGGCTCTGTATATGTTTCCATGTCTTTATCTGCTTCTTTCTCTTCTTCAAAAGACCGCCTCTCCATTTCATCTCCAACATTCTTGAGTTTCTTGGGAAGCTCCTCTTCGAGTTCCGTGTCAGAGGATTCTATCACATATTTATCACCACTATTTTCTACTTCTTCTACCTATGAGGATTGTGACTTCTCTTCCTCTTGATATATCACGTGATCAATGACTAAGTGTTCATATTCTAGATGTACATGGTAGTCATCTTTGAAGGGATCCTCAAGTTCATCATCCTTTTCCTTTTTTGTCGCCTCCCTTTCTTGTCTCTCCAATTCTTCTAATATTTGCATTGTCACCTCCATTTTGGGTGGCTCTATTGGAGGAGGGGTGGGGAGACTGGAAACAGCTTGAGCTAGAACATCTTGCACTATGAGGTTAATTAAAATTCCAGATAGCTCCAAAGGAATATTTTGCATATGTTTGGAAAATGCTTCTGGAAGAGTGAGAGTGGGCATAGTTGTGGTTGAGTCTAATGGAATTGTCATGGATGGATACATTGAAGAAGAGGGAAATGGAGAAGTTGTGTCAAAGGAGGAATCTCTTACCATAATTGGCACACTAGGTGAGGTGGTGGCAAGGTGAACGAAAATGTCCACCATAGGCGGGGATGAAGCAGTTAGAGCTTGAGATGCCACAGGAGGAGTAATGACAGTGGCGACAATAGTGGTAATAGAAATGATAGAGGTAGCAGGTGGGGATTTAGGTTGCTCAACCTCTTCTTCCTCCTCTTCTCCTTCATTTATTGGATCTTCTTGAATTGTAACTATTTCAAAGAACCCACCTAATTTATTTGATTTCTTTGAAGCTTCGGTCTCTGATGGTTTCCTTGCATAAAATTTATGCTTTAGTTGGCATTCTAGTACTTCCTTTGTTTTTTGAGACCTAGTGGTTGGAGGAGACTTCAGTGCTTCTTTAGTTGAAGTGGTAGTCCCTCTATCGGTCTTACTCTCGAGCTCATCTTCGAGCTTGCCATAGGTTAGGTCAACCCCTTGAAGCTTTAGTTGAGTAAGTTGTGCATCAACCCATTCTCTAGTCCTATGCTCTATTGGATTTGCCAAAATATCGAGGTCATTGACCTCTTCCTCATTCCAGTCTATGGTGGGAAATGGTAGGTTGGTGACTGCATCAAACAACTAATCTATGACTCTATTTTCTTCCTCAATGACCTGATCTGACATTGAGAATGACTTGACAGTCTTAAAAATGAATGTCATCATATCCATGTAGTGCCTCATGCAAACCTCCTTATCATCTTGGTAGTTAGCCAAAAAATCCTCAATGAAATGCAGGTGGGTGTACTCCTTCCCCACATATTTCTTTAGTTTGTCATATGGATCCATTCTCGACTGAAGAGTGTACTGGCTCAAATTGTACTCAATAAGCTCCTTTTCTGTATATTCGGCATATTGGGCCACTGAGAGAGCATACATTACCTACCCAAATGTGAGGGGATATGGCACTACTTCCCAGTGCTTGCCAACAAGGAGAGTGTGGGAATTTTGTAGTTGTCTTGATACTTCTAATAACACTATCCGGTCATTTGGGTATTGGGGCAACTTGTATGGTTTATCACTGAAGCCCTCAGTTTGGATATAGGTAAACTTGGGAAACTAGATGAACAAGAATATGAACCTATGGATGAAGGCATGGGAACTGTGAGTAACTCTTCTCTGAAAGTCCCCTCCAAGAAGTCTGATGATATATCTGATGAATGCATCATTCACTTTGCAATAATGCCTTTTGAAGTTTTTGTACTGGAGCTATGGGAATCTGTCACATACTTTCAATTCCCTTCCTAGGATGGTGCTTTTTGCTAGGAATAGGCCTTGGCATGGGATGGCATCAACCCGAAGATAGACTAGATAAGAGGTCATGTAAAATTAATGGGATTTCTTCATCGCCAGGAATTGCTCATGTATGTTCTTACTAATCATCCAAGCCTAGTCAAACTTGGTTGTGCCTCTAATGATTTATTTGATGAAGTAGAAAATCCATTCGAAGAAGTATGCCACAGTTGGGATGCCCATGACTCTTCTTAGAAAAGTCACCAAATCATGATAATACTCATAGAATTCACTTCTAAATAGTTCCTAGGGAACCTTATTTGCACTCCCCCTTTTATCTTTCAACTAGTGTTGGTAGATCAACTTTTTGCATTTCAATGCGTCCACCTTCCACATATTCTATACGTATTCAATTGATGTTTGTTTCATAGGGTCATGAGTGGGGATGCGTAATAGTTGCGCTATAGATTTGGCGGAGAGATCGGCCAACACCCGACCATCTCGATCCACCATTCTTCTACTCTTTTCTTGGTATTCTTCTCTACAAGACATTAATAGTTTAAGGCGACCAGAGTTGGCGGAAAGCCGACTACCTTAGCTAACCCACTTTTCCTTATTCTTATTGTATTTTCTATAGTGGGGTTGATTATGACCCTCTATCTCAATTCATTGATATTGACGTGGCCGAGATTTGTGTATGAAATCTTTTAGCATTCAATGGTGACCCTGGAGGTGACCTCCACTCCCTGAAATTGAAATTTCATCTGATCCTTATCTTCTTTCCCCCTTGGGGCCTTAGCAGATTTCTTTCTCTTTTCTTGCTTGACGAATGCTCTTGATGGTCTTGTAGACGATTGCATAAATCCTGCAAGGATAAGCACAATAAGCATAATCATATATAAAACAAGGGGGGCTTCAGTGAAATCCTGCAAAATAGATGTTAGATCAAATAATTCATCTTCCATAGACCATAACATTGAAAAATTATCTATTGCCTTTCGTTCGGGGAGGATCGAGCAAAGCGGGCCCAGGGATGTAGGTTTCCTTGGGATAGTGGTTGTTTTGAGGTCCGCTGTTAGGAAATGACGCTGGAAAGGTGGAATTCCGCAAACAGAATCTTACAAGCAAGGAGGACAGTTGTCATAAGATTCATTCAAATCTCATGGTTCACAAAAGATGTGGGTGGAAGGTTATGGGAGGCACCTCAGTGATGGCCATTGTGAAATGACAAAGCCAAGATGGCAGCCCATGGGTGGCGGTTCGCACCGTCAAGTCTTCTAGAGTTATCAACACTTAGATTTTTTGTCAAACAGCTGTAGGAACATTGGACTCCACCAGGTGGAAAGTAGGTTGAGAATGACCATTTTGAAACAACGATTGGGAAATGGCTAAGATCGGCCCGCAATTGAGTTTTAACTTAGTCATTTTCTATGAATGGACCGAGGGGAGACAAACAGTGTAGAGCCCGCATTGTAGATGTGCAAAGGGAGTTAGCCATTTGGAAACGGTGATCAAAACGGGGTAGCCCGCAAATGGTGGCTCACAAGGGCCAGCCCACAAGGACCTTAACACTTATTCAACTTTAAGAGGATGACCTAGATAGTGATGAATATATCGAGACCTGCCAAGCATGCGGAAGGACAAGGTTCACCATTTTTAGTTGTTTGCTATGGGTAGCGGCAAACAACGAACGGTGGTCAGTAGGGGTCGGCTCGCAAACGGCTGATAGGGCAAACATCGGTCCGGCGACGAAAGGTCTCACAGGGTTTGCAAAGTGGGAGGGCAGCAAACATTCACTATTTTAAAACAAAAGCCAGACAAAGAGCTAATGGTATAGGGAAATCCACAAAAGTGGACCCGCAGAGCTTGCAAGGTGGAAGGGAAAGGTGGAACATCTGTTTTGGAAATGGTGAAGGCATAGGCCATCAATGGGTGGAATCCCGCAAAGTCAAACCCACAACGGTTGTTGGAATTCCCATGACTTGACATTTTCTAAGTTTCAAGTGGTGACGACGAGGAGATAGCAGCCGCCTGTGCACACGAGCCCGACACGAATGGTGAGAATTTATTAGAGTTTTTCACTGAAGGGAAAAAGCAATGGTGGTGAGGATCTTGTAGGTAGCAAGGGCTCGGTTTCCCTGGTTCAAGAATGGCGGTGGGAAGTTTAAGTTCTGCCTAGCCTAAGCTAGCCAATTTCAAAGGTTTTTGGATTTCTAAAATATGGGTTTTGTGTGCCATTGGTTTTTCTACCTATTTATGAAGTTTTCCTTCTCGAAAAGTTTAATAATTTTGTGAATTTTTAAAGGAAAACCAAGAGATGTGCAGTAGAAGACATACCTAGGCAACCCGTAAGAAATCGATGTCAAATGCTAAAGATTGTAATGCATGAACAATAGTAGGATCTCGCAAGTGTGGAGACGGCAATATCTGGAGGGCTCTAAAAACATTATAGATAGGAATTTTGATGAAAATGATGTTTCAATTTCACCAATTTATAGACTTTGAGGCATTAAATTCCAGTGTGACGGTAGGAAAAGTTGGTGGGAATGGTTTTTGAAAGGATCATCGATGGGAAACGCAGAGCCCGCGAGGTAGGTGATAGCCAGACATCCGTTGTTTGGAATGACCAAAGGAATAGATGCGATAGGTTTGGATCCTACAAGGTGGATGACTAGACCGACTCGTCTGCCATGCAAATGGCGAAGACATGACAAAATTCCACCAAGGGTGGCATGTAAGGGTGGACCCACAGTCGGTGAAAGATGTCAGTTCTAAGCTCTTGAGGTAAACAACCAAGGGGACTCTACGAAGGCCAAAGACTTCAAATTTTCAAGGGTAATGAAACTTTTTCAACCTAAGATGATGACTTTAGGGCTCATTGACCACTTAGGACTCAAAAAATAGGGGGTACCCAAAATGAGACGAGAGAAAAATCAACCTGACGAGAATGAAAAGAGAGTGTCACCATTTAGAATGGTGCTTGTGTGATATAGGCACAACAAATGGTGACTCTGTTGGGGAAAACTCTCGAGAATTCCAAGGATAAATGTTCATTCAAAACCCAGAATCTCTGGTTTCATAGACAAGAATCCAGTTTCCATGGGTGAACTAAGAGCTCAAAGGAGGAGGGGATCCTTTGTTGAATCAATGTGCAGGGATACCTCAGAAGTGTGTGCATGATAGATTCATTACCTTTCCTTGAAGACCATACAAGAAACCATTAACCAAGTGGAGACAAGATACGTAAGTCATCTAGCCCCAAAAGTAACCTGAACATTTCCCCACTGCCAGTTAGGCATCCATAGCCCTAGGGGAGTTATCATTGTGATCCCATGAATATTGCTCTATTTCTAGCCAGGCATCCATAGCCCCAATAGAGTTGTTTGCACACCCATGCAGTTGCATATTTTGACTTTTATTTTCTTTTGTTCTCTTGATATTTTTTGTTTTGATACTTTTCCTCTTTCTTGCTCAGTCGTGTAAGTGCTAAATCTTACGGTGGGTTTGGAATCACAGTGGTCACTAGAGTAGACTTAAGATTTTTTAGTTGCCTAGCCCTCCTAATAGCTACTAAATAGCTCCTCAAAAATAATTAAAGTGTATTATCGTGTATGATCTGAGGCAAGTGCAAAAGGATTTAGATAAGGGTCTCTTCCTAGGTCAATTCAGAGTTTAGGCGAGGAAACCAAATTCATGGAGACGATCAAATACTAATAGTTGGGAGTGAATATTTATCCAAGGAACACAAAGAGTGGGTGATGAAGGAAACCATTCATCAAACCAGGCATGACCACCACAATAAGAACAAGGACACTCTCAATGAAGAAAAATAGCCAGGAAAACTTTGAAAGCTCAGGCAAGGAAATAATGCTTGAGATGTTGCTTGTTGACTAGCAATGGGACATCCTCTCTAGTGAGCATCTTAAGGTGGAAGGTGTTATCTCCTAAAATTTTGGAAATTTGAAAGGGGCCAAGCAAGAGCTTGTTGAATTTGTCATGTCTCCCTTTCTTTTCATGGGCCTTGTCCCAACATAGGACCAAATTGGCAATTCTAAATGCCTTCACTTTGGCTCGTCAGTCCAACCATCTTTTCACTATGCCTTGATGTTTAGAAAAAAATTCAATGGCATTATCACAGACTTCTTCTAAATGTAACAATTTGGCTAGGCGGGCTTCTTTATGGTCTCCCTCCTTAGAATAAGCATTGATGAATTGGAGAGTGGGAATATTTAGGTGGATAGGAAAGGTGAGTTCTAGTCCATAGACCAGATGGAATAGGGAATTACCTAGGGAAGCCTTGTGGTGAGTACGATCTGCCCAAAGGGAAAAGCGTAACTGGGTGTGCTAGTCTTTAGGGTTCTTGTCAAGAAATTTCTTGATTACAGTGATCAGATTCATGTTTGTGGATTCTGCTAGCCCATTGCATTAAGGGTAATAATTGGATGAAAACTTTAGGGCAATTGCATAATCAAAGGCCCAACTAGAAAATTTTAGTGAGGAAAATGCGGGGCCATTATCACAAATGAGGGCATATGGGCAACCAAAATGATTCAAAATAAAACTTTCAATAAAGTTAATAACTACCTCTATGGTACATTGCCTACATGCAATAACTTTAGTCCATCTAGTACAATAATTAGATGTGGTTAGAATGTACCTATGTCCTGCAGAGGATGGAGGGATTACTGAACCAATGAAGTCGAGACCCCATTATGTGAACGGCCTTACCTCCAAGACTGGTTGGAGTGGGAGAGCAACATTTCTTTCTCTGATAGAAGTCATTTGGTAGATGTGGCAGGTTCAGACATGGTGATACACATCCTTCAACACTATCATCCAATAGTACTCGACCCATAGGATTTGATGAGCGGTTGCGAGATCAGATCCATGGCCAATGCCAAATTTATCATGAAATTATTTCATCATGTGGACTGCTTCTTCCTTGCCCAGGCATTTGAGGTAGATCCCTTCATGATTTTTCTTATAGAGAACAAAACCTTGCAGCATATAGCTACTTATCTTTAACCTAAGGGCACACTTTTGGACTCCCTGTAAGTGGGGCGGACACTTGTTATGTAATAGGTAGTAGACAATGTCATCATACCACTCTCTAGGGGAGACATCCTCAAGTTGATACTATTGGATAGTTAGCTCAGGTCCCACCTCAATTACTGCTTTAGCCATCATTTGGGTGAGGGCCTACCCTCTTACTAATTTCATTGGCTAAATCTCCATGTTATATTCTTGTAGCAAAGTGACCCATTTTTCTCGTCTTTCTCCTAGTTCATTTTGTATCAACAATGTCTTCACTGCTGGGTCAGACACTATGGAAAATACCTTATTGTGCAAGATGTAATGTCTAAACTTTTTAACTCCTCTTACCAAAGCATATGCTTTCTTTTCAACATTGTCGTACCTCATCTTTGCATCTTTTAATGAAGAAATCATGAAGGCAATTGGGTGCTCACTCCCTTCATCATCCTTTTGAGTGAATATGTTGGCACATGAACGGTCTGAAGTGAATGAGAAGATATAGAACAAATTTAGATAATTGGGACTGACTAACATGGGTGAATCAACAATTTCCTTCTTGATTTCCTCAAAGGCCTGCTTTTCCTTTGGTGTCCACTCAACTTTAGCATCCTACTTCAGAATGGCATTGAGTGGTTTGACTATCTCAACAAATCCCATGATGAATGTCTTGAAAAAATTTATCTTTATGAAGAAAGACTTTAGCTCTTTCTTACTGCTTTGTAGTTGAATCCTCATTATTTCCTGGATGCACTTGGGTTCTATTGGATATTCCTTTCTCTAAGAGGACATGCCCCAACAACTTGCCCTCGGTAACCCTGAAGATACACTTCTTTGGATTCAAAGGAATGTTGAATTCTCTGCATTTCTGGAAGACCTTACATAGATCAGAGAAATGGTCTCCCCTATTCTTTGAGAACACCATAAGATCATCCATATAAATGATGATTCACTTACATATTATTTCCTTAAAGGTGATGTTTATCTCACGCTAGAAGATGGCACTTGTGTTAATCAATCTAAAAGAAATTCTCCTCTATGCAAAGGTTCCCCACTTGGTGGTGAACATTGTTTTATGCCTATCTTCATATTGTACCATTACCTGGTTATACCCAGAATATCCATCTAGGAAAGACATCATTTGACAGCCATTGACTATCTAAAGTACCTCATCCAATGAAGGCACCGGGTAGTTGTCTTTCTTCAAAGCCTGATTCAAGTTGCGGAGATCAACACTCAACTTATTTCTCTATTCTTTTTCCTGACTAGAACTAGATTTTCCACCCATGTGGAATGTCTGACTGGGAATATGACTCTTGCAGATAGTAGCTTTTTTACTTCTTTGTAAATAATTGGTTCCAATAATATGTTGAAATGGCGACACCACTCTCAAAATGGTCTTACATCCGGCTTAAGGGGAATGGTGTGCATGATGATTGAAGTGTCATATGTCTTCAAATCCTCATAACTCCAAGCGACCACATCATGATACTTCTACAAAGCATAAAAAATCCATTTCTTTTCCTCTGATGTGCACACCTTACCATTGAATATATTCTTGACTTCTTTTGTTGCATTGAGGTTATGGGTGTCACACTGATTGCTAATAGAGTCCTTCTTGGCTTGTTGATCCTGATCTCTAATCTAGTATAAGTCAAATATCTTCTCTAGTTGGACCATACCTCTAGGAATAGTATTGGTCTTGACGTTAATGAACCCTTATATGTCCAGCTCAGCCTCTTCAAGCTTAGCTTCATCAATTATCTAGGTAGTAAACGCATCAGAGTTGCTAATGAAATCCAATATGTGTTTATCATCATTGAACACTTGAAAGTTGGCAATATTGTTTGGGACTGATGGGGTGGAAGTGAGCTTGATAGTGAACCTTTTAAGGCTAGACAATGATACAGGATGAAGGGTGATAGCTGCTTGACCCAAGGAATTATCATTATAATTCTAAGAGTGTGGGATCAATTGAATGTTAAATGCATCTAGTCTCTCTAATAGATACCATACCCTATTCCCGTAGTTATTTATCCCTCTAGCATAGCAAGAATATTTTTTTCTCACTTGTTTCATGACTAACTCTGAGTCATCAAAGACTTGTAATGTTTTGAACCTTTTCTTTAATGCCTGTTAGCAATTAGATAGCACCCCGTCAGATTTTGCAAAAATCAAACTATCTGTTGCAACATTGAAACTCTTTCCAGACATGGGTGGTCTATAAGGAAAGAGAATCTCCAGAGCGAGCTGGTTCTTCGTATAATGATCATATTCTAAAAGCTTCTTGGAAAAGGGATAGAGAGATAAAAAAAACTTAAAACATATGAATTTGGAATACTTTTTAATATTGGATGATGAAATACTGACTATTCTAGATTTTCCTCACAAATAGTGCTCAAAAACCAACAAAACTTCACTATGTCTCAAGAACAATTTCTTACATAAGTACTTTGCATAATGGTCTATTCAAAACACAACATGCAACCTGCATTTCTGCACTTTTTTGCATCAAGCTACAACCTAGGACATAACAAGGATTTCTTAAACTGAAAATCACAAGAATAACATCAACTAAACTATAAATGGACATAAAAATGATAGGTAGGAATGTTGTTCTTTATTCACTATAGGAGTATGCCAAAAATAATCCAACTGAGTACAAAAATAGTTTCAGCTCAAAAATGTGTAAGAGCCAAAACAGACTGAACTAGAAAACCCTAAGTTTTCTCCCAAGATATATGTTTCAAACCCTAATCCGAGCTCTTGAAAAAATCTCAAGGAAAAGGTCTCAAAAATTGTGCAACAAGTCAGCATAAAAGTGGAAAGTCACACTTTTTGCATGCATCAATTGTCAGGCTTCTAAAAAAAGAAAAAAAACTTCTTTTAAAGAAAGAAAAACATGTTATTTCTCCAACTGAAAACCCAATTCCGACCAAGAAGAAAAGTCAACCTTAACTGCCAAAAGTAGCAAGAAAATAAAGCAATTTATAAAGCATTGATTTGCTTATGCTTTACATGATGCAGTTTTACAATTATTCCATTTTACAATTAAGGATTTAAAAAAAAATCTTCTGCAAATGGTTGTTATTTCCTAGACAAATACAGGCCCATTGATTGGCCATGCCATGAGTTCTTGTGTTGGCTTATTTGTTGTGAAATTTTTGTGCATTATCTCCTTAACAGGCCGCAGCGTATCATAGCTGACTGATGGATTTTTTGTGAAGAAACTCACACTCTACAAATTTTTCATGATTATGTTGTCCTATGCAGTGAAACTTGAAGAACTCTCCTCATTCTTCCTTGAAGAGCAACTGAAAAACACACTGGGCTCGGCCCATGCATTATCAAGCATTTTCATTTGAAAAAATGTGGAAACCCCATATGGGTATTCTGGAAACTACACTGTTTTGCTTTATTTTTTTAAAACACCCATATGGGTAACTAAAAAAGATGGTAAATCTGCATTCCTGTTGAAAACCCCATGTGGGTATTTATGAAGATGAATAAAATTTGTTCCTTAGCAAAAATATGTATGTGGGTTTTTGTCATTTGTGAAGAAAATGCCTTTCTGAATGTATTTTTTCCTTTTTTATGTCAACTCGGCCATGGAGACACTGTGAATTCTATTTGTAAATAAAACCCCAATGTGGGCATTTTCAAAATTTCAAAGGAATCTGTGTGTTAACCTGAATTTTCTATTATATTTGAGCTTGAACATGAGAGCACTGTATAAAATCTTGCTTCCTGACAAAACTACACCTGGGTGTATAACATTCTGAGAACATAGCTTGCTTAAATCATTGTAACCCCATGGATTGCATTCTCTCTTACAACTAACTAACACTTTCAGAAATACTTCCTTCCTATTTTGTCATTATCCGCTCATTTTGTAGCAATACTTGTACTCTCAGTGAAAATGAAACTGTCTATCTTTGTTGGATCATTGCTTCACCTTATTAAACAACTGGCCACAGGCTACTGTATTAATCTTGTAACCTTTCATCATTATGATGGAAACCTGAGACTCTTCACATATCTCCATACATTTTTATGCTCTATTTATTCTGGCAACAAACTCTTCATGAATTTACCTATTCTTGACATAACCTCCATAACTTGCCCTGTTCACTATCATTGTTAAAAGATAGGACACTTTTGTTCCGAAATAGAAAATATGAAACATCACTACAAAGCGAACAGTCTTAAAAAATAGCAAAATAGTATTTGAAATAGTAGCTCAAAAGCATGATAGATTGATAACTTTTACTAGAAAAAGTTGTCTAATTAGCATTCTTTTGCATTTTTCACTTCTATAAGTTGATCTGATTGAGCAGATTAAACCCACTATTCACCTATAGCTTTAAGAGAGAATTTACACACTTGTTATGAATGCACAATTGGTTTAATGGCTTGATGGATAACTTTTCTTTACCCTCTTAGTTGCACTTCCTTTCTTGATGACTATCCTAGCCCTCTTGTAACATATAAGGGTAGCATATCGGGCTCTACCCTTGTGGGAGCCCATTTTTCCCCACATGCTTGGTCTTTGAAGATAAAAAGCTACATGGCTTTTCCTATACCTGCACAAGGAAACAAACAGTGCTAGCATAAAAAACAATATATCATGTTTGTGTTGATGTTTCTCCTTCAGCTCATATCTCTGCACTTTCCTTGATTGTTTCAATGTATGATCAGTATCATACTACATTATTGTTTATGGTTCATATAGGCATATTCATAATCAGAGCCTCTAACATCCCTCTCTTCCTTCCTACAGGTCAACGGAGCTCAAAGAAGACAAATGGTGCACCACTTCTACGCCGGTCATCAACCAATCGGGCAATGATGATTATGTTTGTACTTATGTCATTTTTTCCTTTCATGCATCTTCCATAGTGTAGTGTGTTGTTTATGATGCACTGTGACAGTCACATCCATGGCTTGTGTGGATATTGATTTCATCCTTTCTGCTTTTCATTTGGAAAAGAAAAAAATGCATTTATGATGCAATGTTGTATTATCATTTGTATTCTCACAATCAAATGACTTATGTTGTAAATATGAATCACTTAATGAAATAAACGAAAGCATTCAGTCATGCTTTGTTGTTTGTAAGCTCAATCCTGTACTTCATTTGATTGTAAATCATTGAATAGCAACTTCCGAAATTCTAATTCTTCACTTCAATGCATAATTGTCACTTAGAAAATGATGAATAAGATGCAATCAACACTTAGCATATGCAAAAATACCTGTATTTCCACTTTTAAATATAACAGTATTTAACCAACTCCACCAATTGAGTTCTAGCAAAAAATTGGTAACAATGCCATTAGGAGACCAAGGACTAATGCCTCATACTCTGCTACATTATTTGTATAAAAAAATTGAAGTTTATGGGCAGTAAAATATGACTTACCCATTAGGCTGATCAATTTGAAGCTAGCTCCAACCCCTTGCTTGGATTTGGACCCGTCAAAGCGCAACATCCAAAACTTGGAAGAATCCTTAATCTTGGAATCAACAAAGCTTTCCTTCATAGTTGATGATGTCTTCACTTCAGCAACCTAAAGAGGTTGTGTGGGTTTAGTGTGACCTTGATCTGGTTGTACCAATTGAGTTTCCCCTTATGGGGCAACCAATCCTTTGATGTGCTCAATTGCTGTTTGGAAAAAATAACATTCAAATTAAGAGTGGGAAACATTATGTACCCTGCACCAACTGGGCAACATGAGTTCCTAAAAATCCATCCTTGCACCCAAGCTCAGCTGATGTTGCACACATTTCTTCATGAAATCTTGGAAACCATCGAGCAATCCAAGACTACCATCCTCGTAGGAATATTCATCATCAGAATCAATCAATACTTCTGTGCTCTGGGGTGCACGATCCAAGGCGACAGGTGGACTTCACAACACAAGGAGAACCTCCTCGGCTGCTTCTTCTTCATAGCATTCTTGTTCATCTAGATATGATATGGGGCAGTAGTTCCCTAGTTCTATCTCAATGAACAACACTTCATTCATGTTGTTGTACTCCATAATCATGAATTTCATGTGTGGTTCCTTGTCTATATGGATCTGATTTGGCAGCCCCTTCCATTGTATCCATAGGTGAGAATAATTTGTGCCCGCATATCCATTCAATGCTCGTGTGAAATCCCTTCCTAAAATGATGCCCTAAGTGTCAGGGATATCAACAACCTGGATGTCAATCATTTGTTGTATCCTTGGATCATCAACAATTTGCATAGGTATTTTGTTGATATCTATTTTATCCAATTGTGTCACCTTATGCTAGGAGGGATTCAAGACTATTTCCAAATCTTTTCATATTCCCAGGGGCATGACGTTGGTAGAAGCTCCCGAAATCAAGAAAATAGTTATGAAGATTCTTCCCAAATATTCTAATGGTGGTTAGGAAGGGAGGGGTTTCCAACTTTCCTTGAAACAACCCTCTTGAGATATCAAATTAAGCCACCTAACCTTTATCCTTATCATTTCCTTTTTTTTGGGCTTGGGTCTGATCCTGTTCCTTGGCAAGTTTTTTGTTTACTTGCTTGTTTGAAGGCGGGTCTTCTTTCATATTGGAGATTTGTCGAATGACAGGCTCATTTTGAGAATCATCAAAGGAGACCCTCTTCACAGGTACTTCCTAGGCTGAATTGGATGAAGGGGTCCCATTGATCATCTTGAAAAAGGTGTTCCTAATTGTTGGGACCTTGAGCAACTCAAAGGTAGACAAACTCAACTTGACCTTCTTGAATTATTTTGCTACGTATTCCCCCATTTGTTCAATTTTAGCTTCAAAAGGGGCATTTTATGAGGAGCCAATAGGTTGGTTTTGGTTTTGACCCTGCTTTCTATTCCTATTAAATTACCAGGTAGGTATATGAGGATAGCATGGTTTATTACTAGCTTTTGGGTTAGGAGGGGTACTAAAGTTGTTAGGTGGGATAGAAGTTATGAAAGGACCACCTACCTGCCCACCTCCTTGTCTATTCCTTAGGCCATATGAGGTAGTCCTTTGGTGGAACATTTGGACTTCATCTTCTCTCAACTCTTCCTCATCTACTGGACCATTATCTACTAAATTAAAGAGCCACACCAAAGGAATTTCGGTACTTACCTTTTTTGTTACATCATCATTTGCGGCGACAATCTCCTTCTCAGGCATGTTGCTCTCACCCCTTGGGAAAGGATCCTAGTTGACCACAAACACCGAGGAATCATATGGTTCAGATGGAATGATATCTCTACACCCCAAACTATCGACAGTGTTGTAGAACTCTATCTAGAAAATCTCGGCGGCCATCTGGAACTCTGTACAATCCAATTCAGAATGTTTGCTCATCTTGTGAATGTGACACCACCCAAATAAGGTGGCTTTAGCTAAGTATACCCTGCTTATGGTCTTATTGTTTTTGTTGGGTTTTTCAAGAGGTGTGGGAATGCCACATTGTTTGGCCTTGTATTCCATATTCGATTTCTTCTCTGAGAAGGCCTTTTGTTGAAGTTTTGTCCTAAATTTTGATTCCTTTTGTAGTTCTGTCTGGGAGAGGCACTAACATCACTGTTATCATGGTTGTCACAGTTGAGGTCAGCTTGGATTCTTCTTTGAGAGTCCTACAACTAGTTGTTCTGATTCCTTAGGTGTGTCATTTAAGTTGACATCTTATTAATCATTTTCGTTAACTCATCTATTTGGTCCTTCTTTGCGTTGTTCAGTTGCGAAGCTGAGTTCCAGAGGAAAACCGATTGCATTACTATTGATTATGATGAGTAGGTGGGAACTCATAATTTTGGAGGTATGTCGACACTTGTGGTGGCTGAGCATGAACCTGCTACTACTAGGGCTGAAAGAATTGAGGCACGAGAGGCACTTAGTTCAGTGGTTATCTAGGGTGGGGCACCATCGCAAGTTGTGGAATTGAATTCATCAAGGGTGTTTGTTGTGCTAAAGCTTTGGTAATCCCTTGAACTTGATATGGATGGGAAACTAGCCCCAATGATGGTAGTGAACCAACAATGTGTTGTCCCAAATCCATACTGGCTTTGACTACCTCTACATAGGCATATGTCAACTGGGCAGGCGGCGGGTTAATCCTTTTCACCAAAGAGGAAGTGAGGTTGTCCAGGGCCACATAGTACACCAAATGGGCAGAAGGATCATCAACCACATAAGATGATCACAATATCATGTATGCTTGATGAAACCTATCATTGAAAGAATTAATTAGCTCATTGAATTCTCTTCAGATAGCCATGAACTGTTGGTATAGCTCGGAAGGGCTGACTGAGACTTTAAATTTATGTAGGAAGGAATTCTTCATCAAATCCCACGTAGTTATGTTCCCTGTTGGAAAATGAACATACCAGTAGAAGGCCTCCTCCTCCAAGGAATAATGGAAGAGCCTACATGCTACATCTTCATGCTATATCTACATATCTTTCAAGGCTATTTGAAATATCTTGATGTGTTCTTCTACTGTCCTCTGCGGATCTGAAGGATTAAACTTTGTGCAAAAGCCCTTTGGGTTCTTTGGCATATCATGGTAGACGTTGAAGGACAAGGGAGATGAGTTATTTCCCATCCATGCCATGGGAGGTAGATGTGGAGGGGGTTGTGCTAGATTGACTTGAGGTTGCAAAGGGGCAGCAATGGCTATTGGGACAATACCCAGAAAATGAGGTACATTGGGATGGAAGGCAATGCCTTGGTTGTGGGAGACGACAGCGTGTAAGGCAGTTCTAGAGTAGTTGAGAGGAGAAATGCGCTACCAAGGGTGAAGGATAAGGTGAAGGTGAGTGGGTGGAAGGAGAGGATAAAAATGAAGGTGAAGTGGTTTGGTTAAATGTGCCGAAGGTGGATGCTTCTCCTCTTCTAGCTCTTCTAGCCCTGGTAGGGGGTGGTATCTCTTGAAATTCCCCTCTATTTGGTGTGGATCTTAAAACTATGTGAAATATTTCAGGGGAGAATGAACCGATTTAATCTAGCTTAACGCAAATCATGCCCTCCTAGTGGCAATTTTTTTGATGGGTGATTTATCACTTCTCAACATAGATAATACATAGGTGCATCACCTCTCTTGAAAGGTAGAAATCTGCAAACGAGTTACAAATCACTACCCCAAGGTCTCTTGAGTGTCAGGTCATGACTTGCTTGGAATATCTCATTTGATTGATGTCATTTTTCTAGTAATCATAGGGCAGCCTTACATGTGCTAAATTGGAGGTAGGTTGGCCCTTTAAATGGATTTCTCTAGAGTTAAGATTGATACGCAGTTACTGCAAGTTCAAATCAGCAATCTAGACTTCACTTTCATCATCGGATTTGGCTTTACAATGATGTCTAAACTTTTCGTAAACTATTATTTCAAAGAAAGGGTCAAAAGGGAAGGGAAAGGAAGAAGTTCCTAGACCTGAAACTACCAATAAATAGTGAAAATGGAGAGTGCTACAGTGGACAACCTTCCTGAAACTAAGTTCCACTTAACCAAATTAACTTACAGTATCATGAAACTAGTGTTATCTTCTAAGGTCTACAGATTTTCAACCATTCATTCACCATAAACATGAATAAAGATGAAGTTTAAAGTGCATCAATAAATATAATAGCTTTACATTGCTATTCATCATCAACAAATAACAAAAAACATGAACATGGAAGGGCATCAACATTGCAGAACTCTTCAGCATCAATGAAAAACATGAACTAAGAAACCAAGGCATATAAAACACATAGAACAACAAAGTAGATCCACTCAAATCTAAAAACTATGAGGAGAAGAATCATGAAACATAAATGAAACCCAAGAATCCACCAAAATCAATGAATTTCTATTAAATTTTAAGCAGCATGTCTTTACAACAACTCAACTCTCTTTGAAAATGAGAGGAGACCCCCCATTTATAGTCTTCAAAAAGGAAAATGAGTGGCCAAGATTTAATCTCGTTGTGTCACCAAGATTCATGACAAATTAGGGTTTCACCTATCCCCAATATATTACAATTTAAAATACATTCTTGTCCGTTAGCCTATTTTGTCTTCTAGTGTCCAACACTATAGCACTTTGTCTTCTAGCTGATTCCTCTTTGTTGTAGCTAAACATTGAGGAATTCATCATCTATGATAGGATTTCTAGCATGCTTTTGCAATGTGGCATACTCCACAAATTTTTCGATCATCGTTCGAAGTTTATTCCATTCCATTATATCTGATTGAATTATCTGAAATGACAATTTCTTTGACTGGCCCATCATTTTTTCCCAATTCTTCAAGCACTTGGGCATAGCTTTAACTATTTGTTTGGATTGGATGGAGGCATTGGTAGTGAAGTTCATAAAATCTGGCGTTAGCAAATCTATTATTCCATTCTCCATCTTCTTATGGAAATGTAGCCTGATTTTTCTTGCATCGAGCTTAAGGGTCGGCATCTCATAATTTTTCATTAGCTTAAGATAGTCCTCAACATCTACCCTGTATTCTTTGGCCCATTCTAAATTGAGTTCTACCTCATGGAGCACTTGCTCCAAGATTTATTTTTGGTGGTCTAAGCTCATATTTCATGTTTCAACAAGCCATTGATCATTCTTTACCAAACCCAGCTCCTTTTCCCATAATTTCTCTTGAATCTTCAGGATGGCCTCGAGTTCAGGATAGGTGATCCTGTATAGTTCCATGAAGTGATGGTAGGTCTTCTCAACAGTCTCTAGTTGTTTTTGTAGGTCTCATAACTTGTTTATTGTTCTGATGACATGACCAATGCACATATCTCCATTATAAATTACATGCCTGAACCAATCCTTAGTGACCTTGGACCAATTCTTTCTTTTCTCTAACTTTTCCATATGGTCATTTGATAGTAGTAGTTGTGGGGCTGATGATTCTATTCGAAGTTCTTCTATAGAAGACCATTTTTATATGTAGGAATTAAGATCTTCCACTTGTGCTTTCAATTCCTCCTTTGAGGAATGGTCTTCATTCATTTGATGGACAATTGTAGCCAAAAAATCCTAGAGCTTATCAATCTTTTCTTCCCTTGTAGCTTTGCCTAGGTTAATAGTGGAGATATTGTAGGTCACCCCTTCTTCTTTATGTATCACCGGGGTGGTGATTTGTACCATTTGGGATTTTGATGCATCCATTGTGATGTTTGATCTTCCTTTTAGCTTCTTTTCTTTCTTAGCTCCTATTTGAGCTTGTGCCAGGATTGCCTCCAGTCTTACCTTGGGATCCATGAGGGCGGGGGTCTACTTTTGTATTTGTTTCTCCAACCACCCAGGCATTTGCGATCCTTCTTTTGGTGATTCATGACCACCTTATTCCCTCTAAATATGGTGGATCTCTTTTTCTTCATGATCAGAGGCTTCTTTTTTAGTTTTCTGTTCATCCTCCTCATTTGAGTCACAGATGAATAAAGAATTTTCTTGATCCTTAGGGCTATCTTCCCATTCAGGTGCCCTTTTTCCTTCTTCTTTCCTGGGCTCTGCATGTCATTTTTCCTCAGGACTTTTCTTTGTTTCACCCTCTTCTTCAGGCTTATCTTCTTCTCTAGTTTCATCTTGTTTCTTTTCTTTCTCTTCCCTCTTGGGAGGTACTTCCTCTTGCTAGCCAAGGATTGTATCTTGCTCTTTTGATGGAGGCTTCATAGATATTTCCATGTCTTTATCTTCTTCTTTCTCTTCTTCAGAAGACTACCTCTCCATTTGCTGTTTGACATTCTTGAGTTGCTTGGGAAACTCCTCTTCGAGTTCTGCATCAGAGGATTCTATCACATGTTTATCACGAATTTCCTTGAATTTTTCTTCCTCTTGATATACCACCTCATCAATTACTAGGTTTTTCTATTCTAGATGTACATGGTAGTCATCTTTTAGGGAATCCTCAGGTTCATCATCCTTTTCCTTTTATGTCACCTCCCTTTCTTGTCTCTCTGATTTTTTTGATATTTGCATTGTCACCTCCATTTTGGGTGGCTCTATTGTAGGAGGGGCGGAGAGACGGACAACCGATTGAGATAGAGCAGCTTGCATTGCGGGGTTAATTAACATTCCAAAGAGCTCTGAAGGAATATTTTACATATGTTTGGAAAATGCCTCTAGAAGAGTGAGAGTGGGCATAGATTTGGTTGTGGCTAATGGAATTTCCATGGATGGAGACATTGAAGAAGAGGAAAGTGAAGAAGTTTTGGTAGAGGAGGAATCTCTTACCATAACTAGCACAACAGACAAGGTGGCAGCAAGGTGAACCAAAATTTCCACTGCGAGAAGGGATGAAATAGTTAGCACTTGAGATAACACAGGTGGAGTAATGACAATGGTGGCAATGGTGGTATCATAAAGTATAGAGGCAATAGGTGGGGATTTAGGTTTCTCAACCTCTTCTTCCTCCTCCTCTCCTTCATGCATTGGATCTTCTTGAATTGTAGGTATTTTAGAGAGCCCGCCTGATTTCTTTGCTTTCTTCAAAGCTTCAATCTTCATTTGGTTCCTTGCGTACACTTTGTGCTTTGGTTGGAATTATGGCACTTCCTTTATTTTTTGAGACCTAATGGTTGGAGGAGACTTGGGTTCTTCTTCAATTGTAGTGGTGGTCCCACTATCGATCTCACTCTTGAGCTCATCTTCGAGCTTTCCATAGGTTAGGTCGGCCCCTTGAAGCTTTATTTGAGAAAATTGTGCTCGATTGGCTTTATCAGAATATTGAGGTCATTGACCTCTTCCTCATTCCATTCTATGGTGGAAAATGGTAAGTTAGCGATAGCATCAAACTGCAGATCTATGACTATGTTTTCTTCCTCAATGACCTGATCCGGCACTAGGAACAACTTGATAGTCTTAACAAAGTATGTCATCATATGCATGTAGTGCCTCATGTGCACCTCCTTATCATCTTGGAAGTTTTCCCAAAAATCCTCAATGCTATGCAGGTGGGCGTACTCCTTCCCCTCAAATTTCTTTAGTTTTTCATATGGATCCATTCTCGGTTGAGGAGTGTACTGGCTCAAATTTTACTCAATAATCTCCTTTTGTGAATATTCAAGACATTGGGCCATCAAGAGAGCATACATTCCCACCATGAATGTGAGGGGATATGGCACCACTGCCTGGTGCTAGCCAGCAAGGAGAGTGTGGGAATTTTGTAGTTGTCTTAATACTTCTATTAACACTATCCGGTCATTTGGGTACTAGGGCAACTTGTATGGTTTTTCATTGAATCCCTTGGTTTGAATATAGGTAAACTTGGGAAACTAGATGAACAAGAATCCAAACCTCTGGATGAAGGGACATGTGTTGTGAGTAACTCTTCTCTCAAAGTCCCCTCCAAGAAGTTTGATGATATATCCGATGAACACATCGTTCACTCTACAATAATCCCTCTTGAATTTTTTATACTGGAGCTGTGAGAACTTGTCATATACTTTCAATTCCCTTCCTGGGATGGTGCTTTGTGCTATGAATAGGCCCTGGCATGGGGTGGCATCAGCTAGAAGATAGACTAGATAAGAGGTCATGTAAAATTGATGAGATTTCTTCATCGCCAGGAATTGCTCATGTATGTTCTTACTAATCATCCAATCACAGTCAAACTTGGTTGTGCCTGTAATGATTTCTTCAATGAATTAGAACATCCATTCAAATAATTATACTCCAATCGAGATGCCCATGAATCTAATTAGACAAGTCACCAAATCATGATAATCCTCATAGAAATTGCTTTTGAATAGTTCCTAGGAAACCTTATTTGCACTCCCCCTTTTATCTTTCAACCAATGTTGGTTGATTAGCTTTTTCCATTTCAATGGGTCCACCTTCCACATATTTTTCACATATTCAATTGATGTTTGTTCCACAGGGTCATGAGTGGGGATGAAAAATACTTGTGCTATAGATTTGGTGGAGAGATCAACCAACACCTGACCATCTGGATCCACAATTCTTCTACTCTATTCTTGGTATGCTTCTCTGCAAGCCATTACGAGTTTCAGAGCCACTAGAGCTGGTGGAAAACTAGCTACCTTAGCCAACCCATTTTTCCTTATTCTTCTTTACTTTTCTATAGTTAGGTTGATTATGAACCTCATTCTGAATTTGTCGATATTGATGTGGAGGAGGTTTGTGTATGAAATCTTTCTCCATTCAGTGGTGACCCTGGAGGTGACCTCCACTCCCTAAAATTGAAATTTCATTTGATCCTTATCTTCTTTCCCCCTTGGGGCCTTAGCATATTTATTTCCCTTTTCCTACTTGATAGACACTTTTGATGGTCCTACAACTAGTTCCATAAATCCTACAAGCATAGGCGTAGTAAACATATTCATATATAAAACAAGGGGAGCGATAGTGAAATCCTAAAAAATAGAAATTAGATCAAATAATTCATCTTCCATAGACCATAACATCTCCTAAAAATTATCTTTTTCCTTTCGTTCAGGGAAGATTGAGTAATGCAGGCCCAAGGATGCAGGTTTCCTTGGGCTAGCAGCTATTTTGAGGCTTGCGTTTAGGAAACAATGCTGGCAAGGAAGAATCCCACAAATGGAATCCCACGAGCCGAGACCTGCAAACAGGGTGGATGGTAGTCATAAGATTTGTTCAAACCTAATAGTTCATGAAAGATGTGGGTTGAAGGTTGTGGGTGGAAGGTTGTGGGAGGCAGGTCAGTGACGACCATTGCAAAATGGTGAAGGCAAGACTATGACCTCTCGAGTGGTGGTCCACAGCTTCGTGTCCACTAGAGTTATCAACATTTAAATTTTTCATCAAACAGTTGTCGAAACATTAGACTCTTCCAGGCGGAAGGTAGGTTGAACATGGCCATTTTGAAATGACCATTGGGAAATGACCAAGGAGTGGGAGCCCATAGGGATAGGCCCACAATTTAGTTTTAACTTAGTCATTTTTTGTGAATGAGTTGATGGGAGACGGACAGTGCAGAGCTCGCAATGCGAATGGCCAAAGCGAGTTAGCCATTTGGAAATGGTGATCAACACAAGGCAGCTCGCAAATGGTGGCTCGCAAGGGCCAGCCCACAAGGACCTCAAAACTTAGTAAATTTCAAGAGCATGACCCAGATGACAATGAAGATATCGAGACCCGCCAAATGAGCGGAAGGATAAGGTTCATCATTTTTAGTTGGATGTTGTGGATGATAGAAAATAGCCGACGGTCGTCCATAGGGGTCGGCCCACAAATGACTAATGGGGTAAACATCGGTCCAGCGGTGAAAGGTCTTGCCGAGTCCATGGAGTGGGAGGGCGGTGAATGTTCACTATTTTAAAATAGTGGCCAGAGAAAGAGTCGACGGTACAGGGCGGTCCACAAAAGTGGACCCATTAAGGTTAGAAGTCAGAGAAGATTTAGCCGAGCATTAAGATCAATTCCAAGGGTGATGAGGGATGGACCTACAGAGCCCGCAAGCCAGAAAGGCTAGGTGGAATGACCATTTTGGAAATGGTGAAGGCATAGGCCATCAATAGGAATAATCCCACAAATCAGAATTCACAGTGGTCATTGGAATTCCTGTGACTTGAGATTTTCTAAGTTTCAAGTAGTGATGAGGAGGAGATAGCGGTCGCCCGAGCATGCAGGCCTGACACAAATGGCGATAGTTGCTTAGAGTTTGTCAATGAAGGGAAAAAGCAACGATGGTGAGGATCTTGGGGATTCAAGGGCTCGGTTGCCTTGGTTCAAGAAGGACAGTGGGAGGTTTAAGTTTTGCCTAGCCTAAGCTGGCCAATTTCAGAGGTTTTTGGATTTCTAAAATATGGGCTTTTTGTGTCATGGGTTTTCCTACCTTTTTATGAAGTTTTCCTACATGAAAAGTTTGACAATTTTGCAAATTTTTAAAGAAAAACCAAGAGACGGGTGGTGGAGGACATACCTAGGAAACCTATAAGAAATAGATGTCAAATGTTGAAGATTGTAATGCATGAATGACATCAGGATCTCATGGGTGCAGAGGCAGCAATAGCTAGAGGGATCTGACAACTTTGTAGAAAGGAATGTCGGTGAAAATGATGTTTCATTTTCACCTATTTATAGACTTTGAGGCATTCAATGCTAGTACAAAAGCAAGAGAAGTTGGTGGGCATGGTTTTTGAAAGGACCATCGGTGGGAAATGTAGAGCCCGCTAGGCAGACGACAACTAGACATTCGTTGTTTGGAACGACCAGAGGAATGGATGCAATGAGCACGGAGCCCATAGGGTGAATCACTAGACTGACATGGCCACCATGAAAATTATGAAGACATGATGGAATTCTGCTAAGGGCAGCCCGCAAGGGCCAACCCATAGTCGGTGATAGACATCAGTTTAAATCTCTTGAGGTAAACAACCAAGGGGACTTTGTGAAGGTCGAAGACTTCAAATTTTCAAGGGTAGTGAAACTTTGTCAACCTAAGATGATGACTTTAGGGGTCATTGACCACTTAGGACTCAAAAAATAGGGGGCACACAAAACGAGATGATGGCAAAAGCAGCCTGGCGAGAATGAAAAGATAGGGTCTCCTTTCGGAACATGGCACATGTGCTATAGGCACAACACCTATCTCATGCCATCCATGCAATACCATGATACCATGTTGATGGCACTAGTGAAGAGATGGGCCAAAGATACATGCTCCTTCCACCTGCTGATGGGGGAGATGACAATCACATTGGAGGATGTGCACCGCATATTTTGGGTTCCCATTCAAGGACAGAGGGTATTCTTAGCATAGGGTAGGAATTTCAAGGAGATGCAGGTAGAGACTGAGTATTTCTTAGGTGAACCAGTCTTCCATAGGATCGTGATACCACTTATCGAGCTTTCTTGGCTATCGCATGCACATTCACCACTAGTGAGGCACATCTTGATTTTTATAGTAGCATTGGCACTAGTCCCTAATGGTCATGGAGCACATATGGAGGGGGATTAGTGCACATGATTAGAGACATGGATCACTACAGTGTTGTCTTTTCCTAGGGCCAGAGCATACTAGCACACTTATACTATGATTTGGGTCAATTTTCCTATGGAGAGATGCATAGCATGCTAAACTATACCCTACTATAGACATAGATCCTATAACATATCACCTATACCTGACCTATATTATTTTTGATTACCACAGTAGTGGGGTATCCATCAGTTTTAAACTATCCCCTGAGCCAGGCATGACAATGCGTTGATGTGTTGTTTTGGAGGGCGGGGTTTAATAGACTAGGCGAGGAGGATATTGTGTGGAGATCCTACCTCATGGAGCTGTTCTAGCTAGACACAATAGGATAGCTGAGATGGATGTAGAGAGACAAGTTGTTAATAGGATGGTGCAATTAGGTAGTGAGACATTTCTACTATGATCACATCATGAGGTAGTTTGGATAGATACAAAGGCTACCATGGCTACGAGATTCATATAAATGGTTAGTACGAAGCACTCGTAGACTTAGAGATCTTAAATGACTGATAGTAGATGACGTAATCCTGAGCGACGTAGAGGAGGAGGATACAGAAATACCCTAGTCTTTGACATAGATCACATTAGCATGACATAAAAGTATGATGAGTGGTGGGAGGTGATACAGCCAGGAACCATCTTTTCGATGGACTATCCTATGGGTTTTGCAGGACCTTTACCAGATTCAGAAGAGGAGGATAGGGAGTCAAGAAGGAGAGTAGATTGAGTGAACCTATTTCCAGATGAGGACAAGGAGGAATCAGAGGACCAAAATGATTATGAGGGAGAGGGGGATGAGGAGGTGATGAGGGGAAGGAGAATGAGCAAAGCCAACCCATGAGTGAGGACAGTGATAGAGGCGAGGCTAGTCCTCCTAGACTCGAGTGGAGAGATACAATTCCCACTTAGGTTATGAGGTCATAGTCTTCATGTGCCAGTGTCTGAGAGAAAGTGGAGAGTAGTAGGGCATTTGAGATTCTAACTGATCATGCTACAAAATCAGGTGATGATATTTATTGTTATGTGTTATGTTTTTATCTATATCATGCTCATATATGGATATATTATGATGATGGATACTGATTATTCTTATGATTTCTATCTTCTAGGGAACATGATAGAGTTTGAGGACCTATTCCAATGTGTAACTATAGTGATAGTGCCACCCCTTCTTACAGATGAGGCTACAACCACATATTTCATTTCCCCACCATTCGTAGCGGAGTGTATGGACTTTTTTGAGCCTTATGTGAGGCTCAAAGGAGCCTATTTTTGTGTATCCAGATGTGTTGAGCATGATGAGGGTCAAATATTAGCACTGGAAATGGAGTTAGAGGAGGATCGTGCAGCTTGGAGATATGACAGAGAGGCTATCTTATAGTTAGAGGTCAAGTGGTTTTAGAGACAGGTTGTGAGGATCTAGGCTAATAGAGACCGCATAGAGTGAGAGCAAGTGGAGGCACTAATACACGAGTGTAAGATATGTGGGTCACTACAGACTATGTAGTAGATGGCCGACATGAGAAGATCCAGGTCACATACCGCTATCTCCCAATAGCGTAGACACCACATTCAGATGAATCTAATAGTCATAGGCTATATTGACATTGTACTATTGATGGGATGTATTAAAAATTTTGACATATATATATGAGCATAAATGGCTTGAATTTTGCAATCAGTGAACAAGTGTGACTTCTCTTTCTTTTTGCCATGAATTTTGGAATGCATTTTTCTAAACTCTTTTATTTTCACTTTCTCTTCCAAGGAAACTATATACATGAAATAAACATTTAAGTATAAGTTTACATATACATATGGAAATTTACTTTCTTATAATTTAAGTTATATTACATGTATATAGGCAGGATGTTTGAGAGTGGTTTCAAATATCTAGGAATTATAATGCAAATTCTAGTTTTTGGAAGATCTTAAAAATTTCAGACTTAGTCAAATTTCAGTAATCAGCAATTCAAATTTCAGTAAGCAAGAGGTCAAATTTTAGTAGTCAGCAAATTGTATAAAATTTCTCTCTCCTCCTCTCTACTCTCTATCTCTCCACTCCCTGTCTCTCTCTCTCTCCCTTGCTCTCTCTCTCTCCCCTCTCTCTCTCTCTCACACCCCTCTATCTCCTTCGTACATCTACCTCCCCCCTCCCCTCTCTCTCTCTGTTTACCTACCTCTCCCTCCATCACTTTGTATCTCACTTATGTATCCCTCCCTACCTCTTTCCCTCTCTACTCTCTATCTCTCCTCTCCCTCCCTCTACCTGCATCCCTCTCTCACTCTTTATCCCTCTCTTCCCCCGCTTTCTCTCAAACTCTCTCCTCTCTATCTTATAATTCTCTCTCCCTCCCTCTCACTATCCCCTCTCTATCACACGACTCTCTCTATCTCTCTCTCTCACACAAACCTCTATCTCCCTCGCTAACACTCCATCCCTCCATCCTTCCCTCTCTACTTCTCTCTATCTCTCCTCTCCCTCCCTCCACTTCTTTTTGTCTCTCCTCCCAATCTCTCTCACTATTGTCCCTCCCTCCCTCCCCCTCTTTCTCTGTCAAACAATCTTTTTCTCTATCTCACCATTCTCTCTCGCTCACTCACACACACACCTCTATCTCCCTACCTATTCCTCCCCTCTATACTCTTTATCTCTCCTCTCGCTTTCCCTCTCTATACATACCTCTCCCTCCATCACTCTCTCTCTCCATCCCTCTCTATCTCACTTATGCCTCCTTCCCTACCTCTTTCCCTTGCTACTCTCTATCTCTCCTCTCCCTTCCTCTACCTATCTCTCTCTCTCTCTATCTCTCCATCCCTCTCTTTCTCTCTCACTCTCTCCTATCTATCTAACCATTATATCTATCTCTACCTATCACTCCCTCCTCTCTAAATCACCATTCCCTCTCTCCCAATCTCCCTCCTTCCCTCTCACTCCATCCTCTCTAAATCACCATTCTCTCTCTATCCCACTTTCCCTCATTCCCTCTGTATGTCTCACTTATTACTTTCTACCTCTCCCTCCCTCCAACCTCCCTCTCTCTCTTTATCTCTATTTCTCATTCTCTCCTTAACTCTCTTCTCTCTATCTCACCACTCTCTCCATCTCACTCTCCCTCCTTCCCTCTCTCCCTCCTATCCATCCCTGTCTACCTACCTCTCACTCCACTACCTACCACTCTCTCCCTCACCCATCTTTCTCTCTTACTCTCTCCTTCCCTCTCTACTCTATATCTCTCCCCCCTTCCCTCTCTAATCTATTTCTCTCTCTCCCCCTTCCTCTGTCCCCTCATTTTCTCTCCTCTCACTCTCTCTCCCTCTCACACACACTCACCTCATCTCCTCCTTTCCTCTCCCACCATCCCTCCACTCTCCACTTCTCTCTATCTATCATCTCTCTCTACATCTCCTTCCCTCTATATTTATCTTTATCTCCCCTCTCCCTCTCTTTACCCACTTCTCCCTCCATCACTCTATATCTCAACCATGTCTCCTCTCTCTCTCTCTCTCACACACACACACACACCTCTATCTCCTCCCTACTTGTCCCTCCCTCCCCTCCCTAATTCTCTCTATCTCTCCTCTATCTACATCTCATACCCTCTCTACCTATATTTATCTCCCCTATCCCTTTTTTTACCTACCTCTCCCTTCATCACTCTGTATCTCACCTATGTTCCCCCACCTACCTAGGGTTGAGGTATTAAGGGTTGAGGGTTTAATTTATAGGGTATAGGGTAGAGGGTAGAGGGTAGAGGGTAGAGGGTTTAAGGGTTGAGGGTTGAGGGTTTAGGGTATAGGGTAGATGGTAGATGGTAGATGGTAGAGGTTAGAGGTTAGAGGGTTTAAGGGTTAAGGGATTAAGGGTTGAGGATTGAGGGATTAGGGTATAGAGTTTACTTGGGTTTAAGGGTTGAGGGTATAGGGTTGATGGTAGAGGGTATCAGGATGAGGGTTGAGTGTTTAAGGGTTTAAGGGTTGAGGGTATAGGGTAGAGAGGGAGGGAAGGATGGATGGAGAGATGGAGGGAGAAGTGAGATAGAGAGGAGAGAATAGGAGAAATGGATAGAGATATATGAGGGTTGAGGATCTAATGTATAGGATAGAGGGTTGAGAATTGAGGGTATAGGATTGATGGTTTAGGGTATTGGGTTGAGGGTAGAGGGTTTAAGGGTTTAGGGTTGAGGGTAGAGGGTTTAGGGTATAGGTTTAAGGGTATATGGTTGAAGGATTAGCATTGAGGGTCTAATGTATAAGGTAGAGGGTATAAGGGTTCAGGGTTTAGGGTTTAAGGGTTGAGGATTAAGGGTTAAGGGTTGAGGATTGAGGGTTAAGGGTTTAATGGTTTAGGGTTGAAGGGTTGAGGGTCAAGAGTTTAAGGATTAGGGTAGATGGTTGAGGGTATAGGGTTGATGGATTAGGGTTCAAGGTCCAACATATAGGGTACAAGGTATAGGGGTTGAGGTTTTAGGGTTAAGGGTTTAGGATTGAAGGTAGAGGGTTGAGGGATGAGGGTTTAAGGGTTAAGGGTTTATGGATTAGGGTAGAGAGTTTAATTGGGTTTATGGATTTAAGGGTTGAGGGATTAGGGTTGAGGGTATTGGGTTGAGGGTAGAGGGTAGAGGGTTTAGAGGTTTAGGATTTAAGGGTTGAGGGTTGAAGGTTTAGGGTATAGGGTTGAGTGCTGAAGGTTTTAAGGGTTAAGGGATTAGGGAAGAGAAGGTGGGATGGAGGGAGGGAGAAATGGAGAGAGAGTCTTGAGAGAGAGGGATGAATTAGGAGAGAGATAGAGGTTAGACAATTAAGGGTAGAGGGTTTAAGGGTTTAGGGTTTAAGGGTTAAGGTTTTAGGGTTTAGGGGAGAGGGGAGAGAGATAGAGGGAGTGAGTGAGTGAGTGAGAGAGAGAGACCTAAGAGAGGGAGACGGGGTAGGAGGGAGATTCTTGAGAGAGAGAGTGAGGGAGGGAGTGGGAGAGAGATAGAGGGTAGAGGGTTAAGGGTAGATGGTTAAGGGTTGAGGGTAGAGGGTTTAAGGGTTTAAGGGTTAAGGGTAGAGGGATAAGGGTAGAGGGGAGAGACATAGAAGGAGTGAGTGAGTGAGTGAGAGAGACTTGAGAGAGGGAGAGGGGGTAGGAGGGAGAGAATTGAGAGAGAGAGAGAGGGAGAGGGAGTGGGAGAGAGATAGAGGGTAGAGGGTTTTAAGTGTTTAGGGTTTAGGGTTAAGGGTAGAGAGAGAGAGAGAGGTAGAGAGGGAAAGAAGGTAGAGATAATGAGAGAGAGGAGGCAAGGAGGGAGAGAGAAATAGGTATAGAGGGACAAATAGGTAGACCCTTAAACCCTAATCCCTCAACCCCCATACCCTCTTAATCCCTCAACCCTCAACCCTTAAACCCTAATCCCTCAACCCCCATACCCTCTTAATACCTCAACCCTCAACCCTTCAACCCTAATCCCTTGACCCCCATACCCTCTTAATCCCTCAACCCTTCAACCCTAATCCCTTGACCACTATACCCTCTTAATCCCTCAACCCACATACCCTCAACCGTTAAACCGTAATCCCTCAACCCCATACCCTCTTAATCCCTCAACCCTCAACCCTTCAACCCTAATCCCTCGACCCCTATACCCTCTTAATCCCTTAGATTTTTAAGTTGCCATAAGGAGTATTCAAATTTTCAGGTCCCCGTGTAGTTGCAGGCACATTCAGCAACATATGACAGTGAGCATGCCTATGAATGTTTTGTTGAATTTGGGTACACTTTGTATGCTGAAGATGACAAAGATTTTTCATATGATAGTAAGAATAATGAAATGCAGACTGATGAGATGAATATGAATAAGATTGAATACAATGATTTCTTGAAGGTTTTCAGTGATAGTGCATATTACAGGGTAGGTGGAATGGATAGTTTCAAAAGAAATTTGATGAGCTCTATTCAGAACAAATTTTATGACAGAGGAAAGTGCAGGTTTTTATTTTTGAGGTGGCCTGGGGCCATCCCTAATGGTTTAATTTTTTAAACCATAGTAGGTATAGAGGATTAAGGATTTCTAGTGCATGGACAATTCTAAGCAATGCCTCTTTAAAAAATTATCTTCCATGCATAGTACTTTAGGGTTTTCCACTTCTCCATTTGCTCCATTTTCATATTATTCATCTGTTCATTCCCTCCATCTATCATCGCCTTCATTTTTCATGGCTTTTCTTGGTCTACTCTACTAAAGACACTCTAGATTCTTGTAGTGGTTTGCAAAATCACTCATCCCCAATAGGATCCACTATTAGAGATAGAGGGAGTGAGTGAGAGAGAGAGAACTGAGAGAGGGAGAGGGGATAGGAGGGAGAGTCTTGAGAGAGAGAGGGAGTGACTTCAAAGAGAGGGAGAGACACAAAGTGGGAGAGAGATAGAGGGAGTGAGAGAGAGAGGGAGTGGGAGAGAGAGAGGGGGAGGGAGAGGGTGTGGGAGGGAGAAACCTAAGAGAGAGAGGCTGGGAGGGATACACTTGAGAGAAGGAGAGGGAGTCAAAGTGGGAGAGAGGGGGTGGGAAGGAGAGACCTAAGAAAGTAGGGTGGGAGGTAAGTGAGGCCTGACAAAGAGGGATTGTGAGATAAGTGAGGCCTAATCCCTCAATCCCCATACCCTGTCAACCCTCAACCCTTAACCCTCAACCTTCAAACCCTAATCCCTCAACCCCTATACCCTCTTAATCCCTCAACCCTCAACACTTAACCCTCAACCATTAACCCTTAAACCCTAATCCCTCAACCCCCAAACCCTCTTAATCCCTCAACCCTCAACCCTCAACCCTTAAACCCTAATCCCTAAAATCCTATACCCTTTAATCCCTCAACCCTTAAACCCTAATCCCTCAACCCCTATACCCTCCTAATCCCTCACCCTCAACCCTCAACCCTTAAACCCTAATCCCTCAACCCCCATATCCTCTTAATTCCTCAACCCTCAGCCCTCAACCCTCAACCCTTAAACCCTAATCCATCAACCCCCATACCTTCTTAATCCCTCAACCCTCAACCCTTAACCCTTAAACCCTAATCCCTCAACCCCCATACCCTCCTAATACCTCAACCCTCAACCCTCAACCCTTAAACCCTAATCCCTCAACCCCCATATCCTCTTAATCCCCCAACCCTCAACCCTTAACCCCTAATCCCTCAACCCCTATACCCTCTTAATCCCTCAACCCTCAACCCTCAACCCTCAACCATAAACCCTCAACCCTCAACCCTCAACCCTTAAAACTATAAACCCTAGTCCATCAACCCCCATACCCTCTTGATCCCTCAACCCTCAACCCTTAACCCTTAAATCCTAATCCCTCAACCCTCAACCCTCAACCCTTAAACCCTAATCCCTCAACCCCCATATCCTCTTAGTCCCTCAACCCTCAACCCTTAACCCCTAATCCCTCAACCCT